>JAPPVO010000013.1:90498348-90700714 GCA_030407325.1 Camellia japonica | reverse complement strand
AATTCCATTGATGATATAAAATTTTCAAAACAGTTTAGTCTTGAAACAACAATTTTAATTTTCCGACAATTCAGGGTAGGGAAACATTTATAAAAATATGTAGCATACAACTACTCACCTGAAAACAGAATAATGTAATCTCGAATAGAGTATAAATGTCCAACTAGTGCCTGAACTAAGTGATGAAAATAACACTCACTAGTAATTCAAAAATACTAAAAGAATAAGGGTAAATTACACTGACACCTCCTGAGATTTATGTTTATTAAAGTTTCATTACAAATTCCCCCCTCAGCCCTTTTAATTTTTTTAAATACCAATTTTACCCTCATTGGGTAAATTACATTGACACCGCTCACATTTTAGAAATTACAATCCCCCCCCTAAGGCTTAAAGTAATATTACCAATTGCCCCCTCGGTTAGTATTAGTTGAAAAAAAAATTCATTTGAAAAAAAAATTTGTTAGTAAAATTTTTTAATTTTTGTTTAAAAACCAACGTAAACTCATTTTTTGAATTACGTTTTTTTCTCAAAATTTACAAACTGAGACAACCATTTATAAACCAAAAAATTATCAAATAAGTTTATGGCAGTTTTAAAATTTTTGTAAATATAAATTGAAAACTAAAACGAAATGGTTACCAAACAAGTTTCAGATGTAAAAATGTCATAAATTAACAAATAATTAAATAAGTTACCAACATAAGAAATGACTTATTAAAAGATTCTTAGGTTATGTATGGTTTATTTTTAGAAATTTTTTTTAAAAATTAAAAATTAATTTGGTTAAGAAATAAAAAATAAAAAAATAATTTTCATTTCATTAAAAAATATTTTTTTTATTTTTTATTTCTTAACCAAATTAATTTTAATTTAAAATTTTTTTCTAAAAATCAAACCATACACAGCCTAAAAATCTTTTGATAAATCATTTCTTACGTTGGTAACTTATTTAATTATTTGTTAATTTTATGATATTTTTACCATCTGAGACCTGTTTGGTAACCATTTCGTTTTCAGTTTTCAATTTATATTTACAAAAATTTTAAAAACTGTCATAAAAACTTGTTTGATAATTTTTTTTGTTTATAAATGGTTGTCTCAATTTGTAAACTTTAGGAAAAAAATAAATTCAAAAAATGAGTTTACGTTGTTTTTTAAACAAAAATTTAAAAATTTTACTAACAATTTTTTTTTTCAATTAATTTTTTTTAATTAATTTTTTTCCAGTTAATATTTTTTTCAATGATTTTTTTTTCTAACTAATACTAACCAAGGGGGCAATTGGTAATGCTACTTTAAACCTTAGGGAGGGATTGTAATTTCTAAAATGTAAGGGTGTCAATGTAATTTATCAATGAGGGTGTAAAATTGGTATTTAAAAAAATTAAAAGGGCTGAGGGGGGAATCTGTAATAAAACTTTAAACCTCAAGGGGGAGATGTAATTTTCAAAAGGTGAGGGGGAACTGTAACAAACATAAAACTCAGGGGTTTCAGTGTAATTTACCCAAGAATAATAAATTAAGTACCCCACACTAAAGGGCACTAACACAGCTCACCCGACTCACTGTTACTATTAAGTAATGCCTAAGTTCATGTTCTTCAAGGTCTAAAATTACCCAAAACATGAGTTTAGATCGAAACTTAATTAAAAAGTAACTTTAAGATAAAACATAATTTTAAATAAGTTTTTCCATCCATTTACTAAATTTGAAAATTAAAAACCCACTCCACACTATTAGAAAAATTCCAAAACCCTCCAGATATCAACTAATATATCCTAAATTTCAAACCCAATTGGTTTACTTGATTTTCTTAACAAAATAATTATTTACAATTAATTATATCTAAACAGGTTGCTTTCTGCAGCACTTTAAAGAAATTGACGGTTCTCCTAATATACACGAGAAATCAACGCAAGGCCAAAAATGTAAGAAACTAGACTCATAACCAATTCTAATGACGCTGATTTGATAATTTTCAGATTTATACCCAAAGAGAACGAGACTTCGGAAGTTACTGTTTTGTACTAGTTTTCTGGACAGATTTGAACGCATCAGTTTATACGGATTTTGACTCCCAAAATTTATAAGAAAATTCTGGTATGAAATTCAATATGCAATTAGATTACTGTAAAAATATTAGCTTAAAATTCATTCGTCTAATATGGTTTCTAAATTTCTAAAGTTTGCGGTTTAGTACAGAATTTTTGAATTAAGAATTACACCCATTCTTTACATATGAATTTAACTTCTCAGATTTCTTAACAGTATATATATATATACAAAATACATACACCTACAATCTCTCCATCAATGATTTAAATAATAATAGAATAAGGATAAAACAAAACAAAAGCAAAAGGAAAAAGAATCTAGAGAACACACCCAAAATATTTTTCTTTTTTGTTGCTACCTCTTTTCTCTCAACCCACTCTCACGTTGCTGTTGCTGCTGCTGCTATGGCATTATTAGGAAAACTAGTGTTGCTTTATATATGTAAACTAGTGTTGCTTTAAATTATTATCCTTTGTTTTATTTTATTTTATTTTCTTTCACCATTAATTTAAATAAAATACAACTATTATTTAATTAAAATATACTTATTAACTTGTCCCCTATTTTTTTTTAATAATAAATCTTACCTCTAAATTAAAGGCTTCCATCATAAATTTATTTTAGGTTTAAAATCAATTAAAATATCGTTCAGTAATATTTAATTTGTACCTTAAGATTCATAAACAAAATATTTGAGGTTTGTAAAGTAATTATTATTTAATTATTTATTTTATTTGCATATTTAGGTGCTCACAGCCCTAATTTGGGTTAATATGTGTGATTTATCTTTCTTGTGCATTTGTTTGTTTCTAATTGGTCCTAGTGTGGTGTTACTGATTCCTAACATCAAGTTGAGTGCTGGCTTGCACAAACTTTAAAAAAAATACACACATTATCACCATTAGATGGAGCTATGGGAAGAGGGGTAGACTGGGTAATTCAGAAAATTAGTGGGCTAAAATGTGAAGGTCAAACTTAGCTTTATCTCAAAAGCAATTCAAAGAAAAAGATTCTGACATGAATTTCTACACTAACTGGAAAAATAAATTGGTTGTAAAAAGCTGAAATGGTGTCTAGGCCCTTTTATCATAAAAAACTTGCATTTGAGAAAATTAAGTTTAAAATTGCTTGGGTTTGAGAATTCTGTTTTAAAACAACTAGCATTTGGTAAAAAAATTAAAGGATATGTACATCATACTTTTCTCAATTCCCGTTTTAATAGAGCCTCGTGTATCGGGTATTCTTTTTCTAATGAATAATTGTCATTGTGAACAAAGATTTCACTTGCACTCCCATATTTTTTCAATTATTTTCACTTGTTCTCGCTAATTTGCAATTCTTGTTGTATTAATTGAATGTTATGTTCATTTGCATCTCTATTTTTTTACAATTGTTTTCACTTGTTCCCATTGATTTCCAATTATTCTTTTTTAATTCAATGTTTTGTTCCTGCCTTCTTGTCTTCTCCTTGTGTGAAACACATAAGTGCTAGTTCAAAGAATCCAGCAAGAGTGATCATTTCATATTCGTCACAAGAGTTGGGAATTAATAGCTCTGTTCAATGGCTGCCGAGGCATCCTCTTCCACACCTCGGTGTTCTTATCATGTGTTCTTGAGTTTCGCTGAAGACACCTTTAAGACTTTTTCAGACCACCTCTATACGGCCTTGGTTGGTACAGGTTTTCACACGTTTAGAGATGATGATCATGGTGATGAATCTGATGATGCTATTAAGGAAATCAAAGAGTCAAGGAGTTCAATAATAGTATTCTCAAAAGACTACGTTTCTTCGCAATGGTGCCTTGATGAACTTGTGCTGATCCTCGAGTGCCGGAGGGGCTTCAAACATGTAATTTTGCCAGTTTTCTATGGCATAGATCCATCCCATGTTAGGAAGCAAACTGGAAGTGTTGGTGAAGCATTTTCCCGGCATGAAGCTCAATTTGGGGTGGAAATTGATGAAAGAAAAAGGAAACATGGGATGGAGAAGGTGGAAGGGTGGAGGGCAGCACTCAGAGAAGTTGCAGATCTCGGAGGTTTGGTCCTACAAAATCAAGCTGATGGGTAAATTTCCTCTTTTTGTTACTTAGGCAACAAGCATAAATGCGTTTCTTTAAAATAGTCAACAGTTTTTTATGAAATGCCCTTTTACTTCTACAACAATGAACGAGGCCTTAGAAGTTAGAACAAGAACCTCGATTGGATTTCTCCTCTGCAACTCATGTGCTCCGCTTGAGTGGGATTCGAGTTAATGCTCTCAGAATTTTGGCTCTTGGTCCTATTTTTCATGTGTTTTCAAACACAAAACCATCCAAGAATGATAAATCATTAAATAGGTAATTTTTTTGAAATTTAAAACATGTGTCCAAACACTGATACAATAAGCTCATATACACCTATGCGAGATTGTGAGTATGGAGCAATGATTTTATTGGCTTCTTGTTAATCTTCAAAATCACAACACTGATACTCAACCTGACATGTCAACCCATTACTACCGAGTCCTATTTTGTCTACAAAAAATGTTAAACAATAAGTACTGTAACACTTTGTGTTATTGAATTTTATTTTTCATTTTAGAGCTAACTAAAACAACACATCCTAATGAAATTTATAGTTATTGCTAATGCAAGTTGGAGTTGCAACATCAGTCTATTGACATTGGTTCCTTGTTTTCTTTTCTTTTTTTGAATGTTCTAATTATGTAATTTTTCCAGTTTCATATCATCCCATATAACATTCTAGAGATAATATTATACCATTAAAATCAAGTCATATAATTTTTCATTCGTTATTGTCTTATTTGATCTCATAACATGGTTACTTTGTTCCATTTTGTATTTTTTTTCATGATTTATAGGCATGAGTCAAAAGTTTATCCAAATAATTGTTCGAGAGATTGCTAATAAATTGGATCGTACAGTCTTGAGTGTCACTCCCTACCTAACAGGAATAGAATCTCGTGTAAAAGACATTAATTCGTGGTTACAAGATGGGTCACAATGTTGGAATAATGGTGATATGTGGAATGGGTGGAATAGGGAAGACAACCATTGCAAAAACTATTTATAATCGAAACTTTGATAGATTTGAAGGTAGCAGCTTTCTCGCAAATGTTAGAGAAACTTCAAAACAATTCAATGGTTTGGTTCATTTACAAAGACAGCTTCTTTTTGATATTTTTAAGCGGAAAGTAGAAAAAATACACAATGTTGACGAGGGAATCATTAAGATTAAAGATGCTATAAGCTGTAAAAATGTTCTTGTCATTCTCGATGATGTGGATGAATTGGACCAAGTACATGCAATATTTGGAATGCGACACTGGTTTCATCCTGCAAGTAAAATTATCATTACAACTAGGCATGACCGATTGCTAAAATCTCATGAAGTTTGTGAGGTATCCGTGGTTAAGGAGTTTGATGATATTGAAGCGCTTCGTCTCTTCAGCTGGCATGCCTTTGGACAAAACCATCCTATTGAAGCATACATGGAGCACGCAAAGAAGATGACATACCACTGTGGGGGGCTTCCTTTAGCTCTTGAAGTCTTAGGCGCTTCTCTATTTGGAAACAGTGTTGATGTATGGGAAAATGCATTAGCAAAGTTGCGATCATTTTTTGATGAGAAAATCCAAAATGTACTTCAAATAAGCTATGATTCTTTAGATGATCACGACAAAAACTTGTTCCTTGATATTGCTTGTTTCTTTGTTGGAAAGGAAAAAGATTTTGCAGTTAAAATACTAGATGAATGTGATTACTACACAACTGTTGGGATTCAATATCTCATTCGTAGATGCCTTGTAACAATTGATGGAGTAGACAACAAGCTAATGATGCATCAATTGCTTAGAGACATGGGGAGGGAGATTATTCATCAAGAATCTCCTAAGGAGCCTGGAAAATGCAGCAGAGTATGGCATCATAGGGATGCCTACAACGTACTGAAAGAAAAAACTGTAAGAATTATGCTTCTTTTGTCTATCTGTATGTTTTTGTTCTTTGCACTTTGTGATTACTTATGTGGTCCTTCTTCTTGTTAGGGAACTGAAACAATTGAAGGTTTTATTCTGGACTTGAAAGTGCTAAGGGAAGATATGCTCAATAAGAATGTAAATAATACACAACAACAACATTTTGAAGATTTGGTGGACAAAAATTCAACAAAGCGGCGGCGTCTTGGCTTATTCTCTTGGCTCCCCATATATTCTGTCTTAACAGAATCACTTCTAGAATCAATGAAGAAGTCAATTTGAATACTAACGCATTTTTTTCGATGCACAAATTACGAATACTCCAACTTTGTAATGTACAGCTCATTGGTTGCTATGAAAATTTTCCTAAGAAGTTAATATGGTTGCATTGGCAAGGATTCCCTTTAAAATTTTTACCTAATGATTTTCATCTGGAGAGCCTGGTTGTTCTTGATATGCGCAATAGCAGCTTGTCACAACTTTGGAAGGGAACCAAGGTGTGATTCAAATTTTTGTTTACTTATCTTCTTTTAGTTTTAGCTACTTTTTTTTTATTTTATTTTAATCAATGTGAATATTGATGAAGACTAATTTCCTGCCTTCTTATGACAGATGCTCAGATTGTTGAAGATCCTCAATCTTAGTCGTTCCCATGGCCTTGTCAATTCCCCTGATTTCTTACAGCTCCCTAATCTTGAGAAATTAGTACTTAAGGATTGCATAAATTTGGTTGGGGTTCATGAATCGATTGGGGAATTAGAGAGACTTGTTTTGCTAAATCTTAGAGGCTGCAGAAATCTTACAAAGCTTCCAAGAGAAATTGTTCAGCTCAAATCCCTTGAAAAACTCATTCTCTCCAACTGTTCAAGGCTTGAAAAGTTGCCTCCTGACCTAGGCAAGATGGAATCTTTGAAAGTGCTTCATGCAGATGGCATAAATCAATTATCCTCAAACACGGGAGCGGTTAAACCATGGCATGAACATGCTTGGTCTTGGGTATCAAAACTAGGAAGCCGCCCTGAATCCATTTGTTTTTCATTGACTTCCTTGCCTCGCTCGTTAGTAAGTTTAAATCTTGCAAATTGCAATATATCTGGTGATGGTATTCCAGGGGATCTTGGTACCTTGTCCTCGTTGCACACCTTGAATCTAAGCGGAAATCCAATCTGTAGCCTACCAGGGAGCCTGAAAGGTCTTACTAGTCTCTTCACACTTACATTAGATCGCTGCACAAGGCTCAAATTACTTCCGGAGCTTCCAATGCGTTTAGCTGGAGTGAGTTTAACTGGATGCAGTTCTTTGGAAATGGTGACAAATCTACCAAACCTGCTTCAACAACTAAATTTGGACATACTAGATTGCAAGAAACTAGTTGAGGTTCGGGGAGTATTCAAGTTAGAACCAATTGGAAACATTGATTTAGAAATGATCAACAACTTGAGCTTGACTGAGTTGGATTCCATGGGAATGGTTGAGGTGGAACTATACAATAACCTAACAAATTCAATTATCAAAGCTCCCACACTCCAGGTGTTCTCTCTCTCTGTCTCTCTCTCTGACTCTATCTCAATATGTTATCTATATTAAATTAATTATTAAAAATGTCAGTTCAATGTCACAGGGACTATATGAATGTGGTATATACAGCATATTCCCTCTGGGAGTGAGATTCCTAGTTGGTTTGACAAGAAGAGTAGGAATTCATCAGTGTCTTTTACTGTTCCTTCACTTCCACATTTGAAGTTTTGTGGCCTAAATATATGCGTTGTCTATGCATGTGCCACGGATGTTAGTCAAGCGGAATGGTCTTATGAATACATTAAAGTCAGTAATAAAACCAAGGGTTTGAAATGGGCCTATAGACCAACATTTAGAGGCACGGCGTATGAACACAAAGATGTGATATGGTTAAGTGATTGGAAGATTGCGGATCTGTTAATGGAATGTGGTGATGAAATGAACATCTTTGTGAATACGGCGGAACTTTTTGAAGTAAAAGAAATTGGAATTCGGATTCTGTATGATGAAGAAGAACAGAAAGGTATCCAAAACAACACTGGTTATCCTTTTAATCAAAATGTCATTGATTTGACAGCGTATCAGATGAAAAAAGGCGAGTATTTCTTATGCAATCTCGATGATATTGGTAGGGGGCTACACTACTCAAGGATGAGTGAACCAAAATGGGAGTGCCTAGAAAATACAGGTGAGACTTATAAAGTTCCTTCACCATTTCATTTGTTAAACAATAAGAAATATTAATAGAAAAAACAGAATCATTCCACCAAATCAGAAACAAAAATCCTCGATTTTGAATTGGGTTCTTTATAGTCTATAAAATGTTCAAATATTTATTACTTCAATTAATTTTTTTCGTTTTTTTTCATATGGTTTACAGGTGAAATGGAAGTGGAGGAAGGAGGGTGACAGACCTAACAGCAACAATCGGATTTCTTTCTCAAAAGTCTATCTTGCTTGATATGTTTGTTTAAATTTACCATGAGGATTATCAATTGTTTGATGTGGTCAGGTCTATGTGGCCTGGGGGGTGCCCTGTTTTGTGGGTCTGTTATGCTAAGCTGTGGGTAGCTCTTGTTGTGCTCTTGTTGTGCTTTTGTTGTGGGTAGCTATTTGGTTAAATTTTGCCTCAGGTTTGGTGGTTCAATGTGCATTACCATCTGGTTGCTAATGTTGATCTGTGCTAATTCAGTGGTCTTGCATGATCTGTGCTAATTCTGTTACTGAGGAATGGAGGCTGAGTGGGTGTGCTGTGGTTGAGTTGGTGTGTTAATCTGAGTTGGAGCAACAGCAGCAGCTTTCAGTAGGTGGTACATCATCTGGTGGGATGGTTTGGTTGTTATATTGTTCTGTTGTCTGTAACAGCTTTCAGTGGCTTGTGCTTGAGTGTGCATTGTTCTGTTTCTGTTTCTGCTGCTGCAGTGTGTATTGTTCTGTTGTTTGCTGCAGTGTGTATTTGTGTGCATTCGTAGAAGTTTCTGCTTGTGCTTGAGTGTGTATTATCTGCTGCTGCATTGTCAAAGCAACAATCGAAAGAATGACAATTGTGCTTGAGTGTGTATTAGTATCAGGTCACAGTTTACATTCTTAGAAGTCTGCATTGGTGGAAGTCTGCTGCTTGTTACATTAGAAGTTTATCAGCTGTTATAGGCCGTGGTCTGTTGTCTGTCTTCTCGTTGGTTTCTCACCAACTTAGGAGTGCTAGCAAATGATAGGATGGGCTTTTTGGTGCCAACCTAGTTGGGATGATTTAGCTGATTGTGATGCTTTTGCACTTCCCTTTTCTTTATTGATGTTTTTTGTTTTGTATTGTATACTTGCTTCTTTCATCAATAAAGCTCTTTTTTTGCCGATCAAAAAAAAAAATTTGTTTGATGTTTTTATAGATGGGTTCTAAGTTTTCATTTTCTAATTTTATTCTAATTATTGTTACTCTAATTTTCATTTAGGACCTTTCTTAGGTGTGCCTTGCATGCCATATGCAAGGCACTTACACCTTTTATATTTGCACTTACATGTTTTATGTATTGGGTTATACCAAATCCTTTTAAAAGAAGAAGAAGAGAGATGGTCAACCGGTTTCTCCGGTGTCCAATTTTTCAAAATTAAAAAATTCAATGGCCAGGATATATTTGTGTAATCCAATGGCCAATAATGAAGTTGCAAGTGGTGTGCAACTCTTAAGGGGTTGCACACCGTAACAGGACCCAATTTCTTAACATGTTTCATTACTGTATATTACATAGTTCAGAGATCATAGGCACAGATGTACTATATAAGCAGCCTCATTTGGCAACTCTTCATTTTAGCTTAAACGTCAAAAATTATTTAAAAAAGTCAAAAACCCAACAAACTATACAAAAAAATTAAAGATTTTTTTTTCTCTCTATTTTTTTTTTTGCACGTTTTTTTGTAAAAAGTCATTTAAAAATACTAACTTTTTACCTTATATTGTAACTAAAAAGTAAAAAAATTATTAAAATAATATGATATCAGACTAAGAATGTTGGGAATAAAATAAAACCATTCCAACAAGAGAAGCAAAGGAAAAATAAAATAGAGATGGATATATGCGTATCCAAAATACGAACGAGATGGATGTTTGTTGTCTCAACCATTCTTGTTAATCCCAAGCCCGCTAAGGAAGGGGGTAATTTATAATATAACAAAGTTGTAGTGCTTCTTCCTCTATGCTGCCTACTAGGATTGACGTGTAATACAGACTTTGTTTTTTTCTCTTTTCGAATGGTAAATGTTTCTCAAAACATGGAGTGTGAATCAAATCCATGTTTGAATTGAAATTGAGATATTGATGTAAGTTGTTTCCTTCTAAATCAGATAGATGCATATCTAAAAGAGCCTGACAATAAGTTCTTTCGAAATTGACTATTTGTCCCTTTGTTAGAGGTGTTCCAAAAATGTCTGCAATCGAGTAAATAGCTCCACAAACAAATGGATCAGATCGACTTGGAAAATGGAAAGATATGTACAAGTTATATGTTTCATCACCACTTTGTGAAAAATCGTTAGGTATGAATATGTTAGATATGTGGCTCAATTGATGAAATAGTATCTCTTCCCCAAAAAGTTCTTTTTTTTTTTTTTTTTACGTACGCACAAAGAAAATATTTTCTTGCGAATGAACAAGATATTGAGGAATTGTACATATAATTATTGATATGGGCCTTTTCCGCATAAAAAGGGAATCTTTTGTTACCATAGAAGGAGAAGTGATACTAATTCTAATTCTATTTAGACTATGATTTCATCATATCATAAGAATTCTCAAATTCTTTTTCAATTTTAAAGGTTTCAAGAACAAACCCCTTCCCCCCTATATCTATTACAAATTTATAAAACATCCTAATTTATTTATTTATTATTATTATTATTATTATTATTTTTATATTTGATTGTATAGTGTATACCTGCTATGCCCCCAAAAGAGACGATTATTCTTTTTTCATCATAAAATGATTATTTTATCCTTTTTCTTCTTTGGATCATAATTCAGTCAAAACTTCTCGAGTTATCCTATATCTAATTTCAATGAAATCGAATTAGTTGCCTTTATTGGTATATTACTACATTTAGATGAAATCGAATGAGTTCAAATATTTCTTATTTCTTATCGATTCCTGTCAAAAAAGAATAATTTGAGTAGAAAGTTCTTTTTTTTCTTTTTTTGAAATGAATCTGTTTTTATATTATTTTGTACTGTACAATTCTTTTCTTTGTGGGATCATTTTCCCAAAAGAGGTAATGAGAAGAATTATAGAATGAATTGCTACCTATGCTTAGATCACGTATAAATGGAAATTTTATTGATAAAACCTTTTCAATTGTAGCCAATATCTTATTACAAATAATTCTAACAAATTTAGGAGAAAAAGAGGCATTTACCTATTACAGAGATGGTGCGATTTGAATTTTTTTTCTTTTTTAAACTACTCTCAATCTTACGAGAAAGACACATGATTCGGGATAAAAGAAATTTTTTGAAATAAATCTATGCTTGTTGAAGGTGAAGTTTGGAAATAAAATAATTCCTTCTGTCGTGTATCCTCAATTAATGCAACCTCAAATACTACACTTCAATTGTCGATTCCAGTATTAAGTGAAAGGTTACACCTAGAGGTTCTGTATTACAAATCAATCCTACACCATTAGTACCAATAGGCAACATAGAGGAAGAAGCACTACACCAAAGAATCAACAAAACGAAAACTTTGTTATATTATAAACTACAATATCACTCGTGTTATGCATAAGATAAAATAATATATTATTTATTAAAAATATAATAATTGTATTTAATTTTCTTATATTTTGTCTCTCATAAATAAAATTTTATATATAAGGGTTTTGTTTCAAATGTTTCTTTACTATACATATAGTGTAGATAGATTAAAATTGTTGTATTGACAATTAATAATTAAAATTATGCTTTGTTATAAAAAAAAAAAATGACATAGAACTATATTTCACTATTTTAGAATAAAAATATATGAATTTTAAAAAATTGTCATATTGGTTTTTGAAAAGGAAATAATTAAAGAAATTTTAAAATTTAATGAGTAAAAAAGAATCATCATAACATGTAAAGTCGCTAAAATCACGATTAAACCAGCAAATCATTCAAACCAAAAATGGTTTAGCTTAATCAGTTAGGTCAAAAGACTAACTAACTTACACAAAAATTAATTAATTAAATTTTTTAAATTTTATTTTATTAAAATTTAAATTGTCACTAAATATGGAAAACAATTAATTTAAATTTAAAATTGGCGCAATATAAATTTAAAATTATAATAATACATCACATAATTTATAAGTTATAAATACAAATTTAAAATTATCATAATTATTTTATGATTTTTGTATTAAGGAGCAGTAAGAATGACATTGAAATTATCAATATATCTATATATTTTACAAAAGAATACTTTTAAGGAGAGATGTTATGAGAGTTTCAAAATCTCATATAAAATTATTTTTAAAATCAAAACCTCTATGTGAATAAAAATTAAATGAAAGCTAACCAATCAGGATTTTCTTAATTGTTTAAAATTAAGAAAATAAAAAAATTAGTATCAAATATTGATCATAAGGCTTCTCACTAAAAATCTCCTTTTTGCTTATATAAATGAAGCATAAGATTCACTTTATGTAAGTGAAACAATTCACTTTTACCTTATTTTTTCGATGTGGAATTGTAAAATAAAAATTAAATGAAAGTTAGCTAATGAAAATTTTCTTAATTGTTTAATTAAGAAAATTCAATAATTTATATAAATGAGAGCATAAGATTCACTTTTTGTAAGTGAAACATTCACTTTTTCCTTCTTTTTCTATGTAGGATTGTGAAATAAAAGTTAAATGAAAATTAGCTAATAAGAATTTTCTTAATTGTTTAAAATTAAGAAAATTTAATAATTTTAGAATGAGGGTTTTGGAACTCCTAAAAATCTTTTCTCTAAAAACCTCAGTTTCCTTATATAATATAGGGTAAATTACAAATACCTCCCTGTCAAAATTTTTTATTTAACAGAATTAATTGAAAAAGTGAAATTTATAACTGTTTAGCTATACAATAATAAAATTATCTGAATTATTAATTGAAATAAAATTTTAAGATTATTAAAAAATGTTAATTAACTTGATGATTTATTAATAAAAAGACCTATTTGTTGTGAAATTAGAAACCTTAGGGGGCATAATGTAATTTCTAGAACCACAGAGGGTAATTTGTAATTTAAGTAAATCTCAGGAGATGTGTTTGTAATTTACCCTATAATGCAGGTGAAATAACTCGCTTTTTCCTTCTTTTTCCGATATGGGATTGTGTAAAATGAAAGTTAACAATTATTTGGGCGGGAAGTTTATTTCGAATCAAGTAATCTCAGCCGTTTAATATTTAATTAGGTCAAATATTTAATTTATTTCGAATTAAAAAAATTTAACCAATATATTTTGATAAAACCGCTAAAATTGCGGTTAAACCAGTGAATCAACTAAATCGAAAACGGTTCACCCTATCGACTAAGTCAAAGAACCAATCAATTTATGCAAAAATTAATTAATTAAAATTTTAAAATTTTATTTTAATTTTAAAATTTAAACTATCTTGAACTAAAACATATATAATACTATAATATTAAATGGGAGCATAAGATTTATGTAGTGAAACAACTAATTTTTTCCTCATTTTTCTGACGTGGGATTGTAAAATAAAAATTAACAGTCGTTTGGATGGAAAGTTCATTTCTAATTGAGCAACCTCAGCCGTTCAATTTTAATAAGGTCAATCTTAATTTATTTCAAATCAAACAAATCTAGGCAATATATTTTGATAAAACAGTTAAAACCGTGGTTAAACCAGCGAATCAGTCAAACCGAAAATGATTCAGCTTAATCGGCTAAGTCAAAAGACCAACTAATTTATAACAAAATTAATTAATTAAAAACTTTTAAATTTTATTTTAAAATTTAAACCATCTTGAACTGAAACATGCACAATACTACAATATTAAATAGGAGTATAAGATTCACTTTATATAAATGAAACAACTCGCTTTTTCGTTCTTTTCTTGATGTGTGATTGTAATTATTTTAAAGTTAAATATTATGAGAGTTTCCAAATCTCATACAAAATTATTTTTAAAATCTTTATGTGGGATTGTAAAATAAAAGTTAAATGGAAGTTAGCCAATGAAGATTTTCTTAATTGTTTAAAATTAAGAAAAAAAAAAAAAAAAAATTGGTATGAGATATTGATCATAGGGTTTCTCACTAAAAATCTCTTTTTGCTTATATAAATGAAAGCATAATATTCACTTTATATAAGTGATATAACGCCCTCAAAAATAACCCATAACATACATAATAATAAGATGCATTACTTAAGAAAATAAACCATAATTCATTCATCAGAGTATCCTTAAATAAGGACATTACATGTAATAATGAAAGTAAATGCCCTATGGGCTTACATCTTTCCAAGCCAACACTTGGACACAAAATGTGAGTACTAACTCAACTACAAATTAAGCCCTCAGCTTGTAATTATATGTAATATTAAAACAAAACAAATAACTAAACTAGTCTTCCAATTCAAGTCCTTCCAAGCTAAGTCCTTGGAGGTAGCTTATCACCTGAACCTGAAAATGATGTTCCCATAAAGGGTGAGCCACAGCCCAGTAGAAAAATACTAAACCAAATATAAGCATTGAATAAAGTCCTAGCATTTAATAGATGGTTAACCATGATAGTCAATTATATCAACATACAGTCTTAAGACACTAATGTCTATGACTCTTATCAATTTCCATTATTATCAATATGGCTCAGAACCTGACCAAACTTACAGCTGTGAACTATATAGCATATTCACATTACGTCCAATATCAACAACACAAATGAGACTCAGGCTCATATCAAAACACTTCATACTTCCAGATTGATACACATTTTAGTGTTGTACCAATAAAACACTTCATATAAATAAGCACACATAATAGTGATGCTAATGGAGTCTATCCCCTATCTCCTCCCAAACAAAATCCGGTTTAGAGGTCCATCACCTATCTTCCCCTAAACCGTGGAGTACATCCCCTATCTCCTCCCAAACAATGCAATGCATGTAAACACATAACATATATAACACACAATCAATACATTTAATGTCTGTATTAATTCAACAGTCAAAGTTAATGACTAAAACAATGTGATTAGTTCCAGTTATCCCTAATCCACATGCAATGTCTACAACAATCATGACTATCCTCCACCGATAGCCCAAAATAGTTATTTCTAGACTGGAAATAAATAAATCAACAATTCAATAGGCAAATGATTTAAATTAATCAACTACCCCATTTAATCAATAAATTCCTCAATGTAATGAATTCAACCAATTTCCCCAATTTTCCTTAAATTAAACATACAATTCAATTTAATACAACAACTAGGGTTTTTCCCAAAATCACCAAACTACCCCCAACATATTAAAATGCTAAAACTCAGAACAAAACGCATACATTGGAGTAGGAGATCCCTACCTCAAGGAAATAGCCCAAAAAGAGAAGATGGAGATGAAGATCTAAACTCAAAGTGCTCCAAATCCAAACTTGTTCAGATTAAACTGAAGCTCTCGACCCACTCTAACTTTTTAATAAAAGGTCTAGGGTAAAAACACACCATAAATAGATCAAACCTAAGAGAGAAAGTGTGTAGGGAGAGAGAGAAGACGGTTCTAGGGTTTTAGAATCAAAAGGGAGATGAAAACTGATCCAGAAAGTCGGATCTTGGGCTTATATAACAGTCGCCCTGCTCGAGTGTGGAAACCCCCGCTCGAGCGCCACTCACAGACTCCCGCTCGAGCGCCCAAACTCCCGCTCGAGCGGCGGATGCACACACCCAGAAGTTTCTGCAGACAGGTCCCCGCTCGAGCTCCCAACTCCCCGCTCGAGCGTCACTCACAACCTTTCGCTCGAGCGGCCAATCCCCGCTCGAGCGTCCAACACTACACAGGAAATACTGGATGGGTGATATTCCCGCTCGAGCGCCAAAACCCCCGCTCGAGCGGACAAGCAACAACAGGGTCCCCGCTCGAGCGTCAAACTCCCCGCTCGAGCGAACAGGTCAAAATCTGGGCAACTAGTTTCGGCATCTAAACTCAACCGACCTGTCACAAACCTGCCCAACACATCCTATAACTCAAAAAAAGAAATTAAAGGACGATAACAACAATCTGATAACAATGGAGTCTACGGAACATAAATCCTGATACAACAATCAAAAGGAAAAGACCGGGGTCGCTATAAGTGAAATAATTCATTTTTTTCTTCTTTTCCTTGTGTAAGATTGTAGAAAAAATTTAAATGGAAGCTAGCAAACGGGGATTTTCTTAATTGTTTAAAATTAAGAAAATTCAATAATTTATATAAATGGGAGTATAGGATTCACTTTATTATATAATTGAAACGATTCACTTTTTTTTCTTTTTTTTTTTCGATGTGAGATTGTAAAATAAAAGGTAAATAAAAGCTAGCCAATGAGAATTTTTCTTAATTGTTTAAAATTAAGAAAAATCAATAATTATAGAATGAGGGTTTGGAGTTTGTAGAAGGTTTCTCCCTCAAAATCCCCTTTATAAGATTCACTTCACTTTATATAAGTGAAACAACTCACTTTTTCTTTCTTTTCCCGATGTGGAATTGTAAAATAAAAATTAACAATTGTTTGGGTGAGAAATTTATTTCTAATCAAGCAATCTCAGTTTTTTAGTTTATTTCGAATCAAACAAATCTAACAAATATATTTTGGTAAAACCGCTAAAATCATGGTTAAATTAGCAAATCATTCAAACGAAAAACAATTTAGCTTAATCAGTTAGGTCAAAAGACCAACCAGCTTATACAAAAATTAATTAATTAAAACTTTCAAATTTTATTTAATTAAAATTTAAACTATTACTAAATATTGGAAAACAATCTATTAATTTAAATTTAAAATTGACAGAATATAAATTTAAAATTATAATAATCTATCCAATGATTTATAAGTTTTAAATACAAATTTAAAATTATCATAATTATCTCATGATTTTTGTATTAAGGAGTAGTAAGAGTGACGTTGAGATTATTAATATATTTATATATTTTACAAAAGAATACTTTTAAGGAGAGATATTATGAGAGTTTTAAAATCTCATACAAAATTATTTTTAAAATCAAAACCTCTATATGGGATTGTAAAATAAAAGTTAAATGGAAGTTAGCCAATGGAGATTTTCTTAATTGTTTAAAATTAAGAAAATCAAAAAAATTAGTATCAGATATTGATCATAAGCCTTTTTACTAAAAATCTCATTTTGTTTATATGAATGGACATATAGGATTCACTTTATGTAAGTGAAATAATTTATTTTTTTTTTCTTTTCCCGATATGAGATTGTAAAATAAAAGATAAATTGAAGCTAGCCAATAAAAATTTTCTTAATTGTTTAAAATTAAGAAAATTCAATAATTTTAAAATGCGGGTTTGGAACTCCTAGAAGGTTTGTCCCTAAAAACTCCCATTTTCCTTAAATAATAAATAGACAGTGAAACAAACTTTATTTTTTCTTCTTCTTCTGATGTGGGATTATAAAATAAATCTTAAACTAATTAGAGTTTTATTTTTATATGGTTAAATGGAAGTTAGTTAATGAATTTTTTTTAATTGTTTAAAATTAATAAAATCAGTATGAGAAATCGTGATTAAAGCTAGCCAATAAGAATTTTCTTAATTGTTTAAAATTAAGAAAATCCAAAAAATTAGTATAAGATATTGATTATAAAGGCTTCTCACTAAAAATCTCCTTTTGCTTATGTAAATTGGAGTATAAGATTCACCTTATGTAAGTGAAACAGTTTACTTTTTCTTTCTTTTTCTAATGTAAGATTGTAAAATAAAAGATAAATGGAAGCTAGTCAATGGGAATTTTCTTAATTGTTTAAAATCAAGAAAATTCAATAATTTTATAATGAGGGTTTGGAACTTTTAGAAGACTTAAAAACCCCATTTTCCTTATATAATATATAGACAGTGAAACAAACTTTGCTTTTTCTTCTCTCTCGATGTGAGATTATAAAATAAATCATAAACTAATTAGAGTTTTATTTTTATATGGTTAAATAGAAGTTAGCTAATGGATTTTTTTTAATTGTTTAAAATTAATAAAATTGGTATGAAAATCGTGATTAAACTGGCGAATTGAACAAACCTAAAATGGTTCAGTCTAATCGGTTAGTTCAAATAACCAACCAACTTATACAAAAATTAATTAATTAAAACTTTTAAATGCTATTTTTAGTTTTAAAATTTAAACTGTCTTGAATTGAAGTATAGACAATACTACACTATTAAGATTCACTTTATATAAGTGAAATAACTCACTTTTTTTTCTTTTCTTTTTCCGATGTGGGATTATAAAATAAAAGTTAACAATTATTTGGACGAAAGGTTTATTTCTAATTAAGCAATCTCAGTCTTTCAATTTTTAATCAGATCAATCTTTAGTTTTTGATAAAACCGCTAAAATTACGGTTAAACCAACGAATCAATTAAATTAAAAATGATTTAACCTAATCGGCTAGGTCAAAATTAGTTAATTAAAAATTTTAAAATTTAAACTATATTGAATTGAAATATGCACAACACTATAATATTAAATGAGATCATAGGAGTATAAGATTCATTTTATATGAATAAAATAACTCATTTTTTTCTTCTTCTCCTGATGTGAGATTATCAAATAAAAGTTAGCCAATAGAGATTTTTTTAATTGTTTAAAATTAAGAAAATTAGTATGAGATATTGAAATTTTCAAAAGTTTTCTCACTAAAAACCCCATTTTTCTTATATAATATATAGATAACCCCCTTTCTTAGTGGCCTTGGTATTAACAAGAATGGTTGGGTTAATAAACAGAATAGAAAGTACATAAATTTACGTGGTTTGGTAAAAAATATTTATAAATTTATGTAGTTCGGCAAAAATGTTTATGCTCAAAGGCAAAATAGATTAATCCATTACCACTAAAAATTACAAATGGGAATCTTGATATTTTTCCTACGAAACTATAAGAATCTAGAAATTTGAACTTAATTAATCACATTTCCAATATTTATGTTAACAAAATTATATTTGAAGAGACTTAAAAGCATCCGTATCAAACTAGCTAAACTCATTTTTTAGCTAGATGAGTGGTACTGTTCATCAAAAATAGTCTGCATGAGGCTCGCTATTGTTCATCGTTAATATACGAGTGCTATAGTACTGTTCATCGCTAGTTGTGTATTACCGGACGTCCGGCCGGACGTCTTACTGGTCAACCCGCCGATCAACCGGTCAACGGCAAATTTTATTTTATTTATTTATTTATTTTTTCAGTTTTACCTTTTGTAAAAATAAGAATTGTTTGGTTTATAGCTCATCAATTTAATTATAAAAAAGAATAACAAATATTTTAATAGGACTGAGTTAAAATATAGAGTTTGATGTAGTGGGGTGACTAGCTAAAATAGAAAAATGACTTTTTAAGTTATAATTTGATTAAAATTTTGAAGAGGCCGATATTGATGCTCTAATTACTCTAACATTACTCTCTATCTACATCAGCACGGATGAAGGGAAAGAAGATAATGTTCCTTGAAATTTGAAGAGTTTTTAATGGTTCTCTACAAGTAGAGAGCAAAAAAAGAGAGTTAAATTAACTTGACATTTAAAGAGTTTATTGGAGGAGTAAAAAATAAAAATAATTAATTATTTTACTTAATAAGTTGTATTTGAATACCCATTGGAATGGCTTTAAGAGTTTCTTTAAGAAATTTGTACTTATAGATAGATAAAATAATAAATAATAAATAATTAAGCAAAACAAAAAAATACACCTTATTTATATTTTACTACTAGTAAAAAATAAATTATTCTGTGGTGTGGACAAAACAGGTAGCCAATTTTCTGAAATTAAGATCAGTGTCTTCATTGCCTATCGGAATAAAATAAAAAGACTAATTAACTCAGTGTATGTCCTTTGTGTAATATTCCGTAAGTTGTATAAAAAATAAAAAATTAAACTAATTAAAGCAAAAGCAAAAACAAAAGCAAAAGCAAAAGCAAGAGCAGAGCAAGAGCAAAAGCATTCAAAACCAATGCTCTTGATTAGTTTAATCACACTAGATAATTATATGTTTAACTAGTATTCACCTTTATGGGCTCCATGATTCATATTTGAGACCAAGTCCCTCCAATATTAGTAAATATCATTTTACGTTTCTTATTTATTAACTCATATATTTTGATTTTTTCAACTATAAAAATATATCACATTCACCTTTTGTAGACCTCCTCTGAACCATCCCTAAAGTAAGTGTATTTGACCGATTTTCATAGTTGAGAGAGTTAATATGTATGAATTCATAAATGAGGAAGTAAAGTGACATTCGTTAATAATTGAGGTGGTCTTACTGTAATGAGTTAATTACCTAAAAATCTTATATACAAATGTTATGGTAGCTCAAATCTTTTAAAATTTTTTAAACTAATAAGTCCTATTTAATGAAACTAAGAATATTATCAGTTTTTTTTTTTAAATTTTTAAAACTAAGAATATTATCAATTTTGCATAGCAATATTCTAGAAAATTATTTCACTAACTGATAAAAAAACAGAGTATGAGATTAAAGGTTTTTGCCCTTGTACTTATTGGTTTGATTTAAATATCCAATAAAATCGAGAACATTATCAGTTTTTTCTATTTTTAAAACTGAGAATATTATCAGTTTTTTTCATTTTTAATTTTTTTTTTCAGTTTTGCATATTATTGTTCCATCATCATGCTCCTTTATAGATACAAAATTTTCAGTTTTAATTAATTTTTATAAATTTTAATTAATTTTTAAAGGTTTATTTTTTCAATTTTGCACATCAATATTCTATCATTATGCTTCTTTATAAACACAAGTTTTTTAGTTTTATACAAAAAAATAATTCAGTTTTTTTAATTTTTCAAAAAAAATATTAGGTTTTTTTTTTAACACAATTTTTTTTTGATTTTTTCATTTTGAAAGTTGATATTTTAAAATTTTAAAAATCAAAATAAATATCAAATCATTATATTCCTTTATAAATAATCATAAATGATGAACAATTATTATTTAAAGGGCAATTTTAATTATTAAAAATTTAATAAGACTTGAAAGTCTAAAATTTTTTGATTAAAACTTAATAAAATATAAATTTATAAATTAAGACTTCCGTGTAAATCGACCTTTAGTTTATGAACATGAGAGAAGCTGCCAATTTATAATTCCTCATAAACTATTCAAGAGTGAGACTTTTTCCCTTCGTTTTGAACTTGTTCTCTTCCACAAACAAACACTTTTGTGCTTCCCTTCCATTCTCACAGCTTTATTCCCACTTTAGGTGAGTTTTTTTTCTTTATTCCCATCATAGAATAAAATGACTCTAACAATGTCGTGTTTTATGATCAAAAAAATAATAAAATTTAATACAGAAAATTGGCTTTTAAAAAGCCATTTTTAATTAATATTTAATTAGTTCTGAATTAACTAAAAACGGTTTTGATAAAAATCATTTTCCCCACTAAATTTTGTTTTTATAAATTTATATTTTGAACATAAATATTTTTTACCCAAAAATTTTTAATAAAGAAAACAAATTTAAAAAGCCGATTTATAAAACAGTTTTAAAAAAGACGGTTTATAAAACCGCTTTATAAAAACCGTTTTCACCGTTTTATTATTATTTTTTCTTTCTTTTGTTTTGGTTTTAAATGATGTCTACCCGCGTTTTTGTTCTACCGATAATGAGAATAAAGAGAAAAACCCACTAGTTGTTATATTTTCTCTTTCATCATTTATTCTCTTTATTTATTTATTTATTTTCTCTTCCTCAACCCACACCAACAACAAACACATTGTTAAAATCTTGGTTGGAGTGCTCTACATTCAAATACTAGAAGGATTTTTCAGCAGCAAAATCCAGTTAAGTTTTCTTCATCTGAGGGCTCTCGTTTGTTTTGATCCATCTTGATATGTTTTAATCTCTTTGTTGATATGATCAGTGCTTTACTTTATTGGGATTTTGGTTTCGTTTAGTCTCTTTGTTGATGGTGCTATAAAATCTTATGTTTATATATATTATACACACAGGCTCCGGAACAGTCTTCATCAAAAAATCCAGTAAATTACTCTCTTCTATTATTTACATCAAAAAATATAAAGGATTCAACTCTTATAACAAAATAAATAAATCCTCAACCATCGACCTATTTCAATTAGTTAAACTAACGGAAAATAGAATATTTTAGTCTTTTTTCTTTTATTGATTTTTTTTTTCTTCAAATTAGTTGGGTAATGAATCAATGGAGTCAAGTTGAGTTCTCGTTTGCACAAGCTAAATTCAGAAAATTACACTCCATTTGGATCTATTGATTTGGTAGAAAAAATAACTAATGGAAAGAAAAATAAAAAAAGAGAGAATTCATTTCTCATGTTTGGTATATAAGTTAGATGAGAGTTACAACTTTCTTATTTTATAGGAATAAGAGATCCTATTGTCTAATTCCTAGCTAATATCTACTTAGTTTTACAAAGTATTTTCTTTCTTTTTATTCCTTTTCCCCATTATTGTAAATTTTTTATCAAATTTCTATTTTCATAGGTTTTTTTTTATAAATATGCTTGCATTACAACTAGGGGTGATCAATGGCTGCATCGACCCGACTAACCTAACCCGACCCTTTTTGGATGGATGTGTGACACGTGACGGCCGGGTACAGGCTGAGATTTTGACGTTTTGCGGGTTCGGGTCGAGTGGCAAGTGATCCGTCAGTTTGGCCATGAAACTTGACCTGCCCGCTTCTGTGTACTTTTTTTGTTTTTGTTTTCATTTTTTTTATGTTTTTCCCCCCTTTTCTGATTTCACTAACCTAAACCTATGGGTTGTTTGGAATACCTAAATAAATGTATTTTTTATTTTTTTATAAAAAGATGTGTAAAAAAATAGAGAAATGATCTGATAAAAAAAAGAAGATAAAAAGATAACTTTGTGGTTGCCAAACTTGCCTTAAGTCATCCATTCATCTTCGATACACACAACACAGACACACTCTCTCTCTCTCTCTCTCTCTCTCTCTTCTCTGTCACTCTCTCCCCCCAAAACCCTACCCATACTGACGGCGACGACGATCGACCAACGATCTACACTGAACAGTATAGCGGATCGACGATCTGGTGTTTTTTTTTTTGGTATTTGTACGCCATCAGGCAGCCCTTTTCTGAGAATCGCAGATTAAAACCTAACTCATTGGCATTCTTCGACCTGAAAGAGGATCGACGATCATGGTGTGGTGGTAATATGTTTTGTAATTTTTTTTTGTTCAACTTCGATGACATCTGTTTGGTCTTCTTCTTTCCTCTCATTCTCCTCAATCTCTACTCTAATCTGTTCTTATTTTTATTTATTTTTTGTTCCAGTTTGTTGCAGTTCTGAAGTGAAACCAGTGGAAAAGAAGAGATGTTCTACTTCTACACAGTGTGAAGAAGCTTACAGCGAGGTTCTACTTCTCTCTCTCTCTCTCCGTAACTGAATAATGGTGTAACTGAATCTGTTTTTTGATTTTTGATTTTTTTTTTTTTTTACAATGTCAAGTGGCAAATTTCAATATTGAATTTTTGTATTCTGCAAGATTGAATCTGTTTTTTGATTTTTTTTTTTTTCTTTGTGTGGATAAATGGTCTTTGAATATTGAATTTGTAGGCAAATTTGTGAATGAAAAATGGAAAAACTGATGAACTTAATGAATTTGTAGATGTTTGTCTTTATTTATTTGTTTATTTATTTACAAATTCTTCTCAGTACTAATGTTGGTTTGTTGTTAACTGTGTTTGATGCTATGCTCTGTTTAATAAAGAAATTGAGCTGATTTGTTGTTTAATTGAGCTGGTCTGTTTAATAAAGAAATTGAGCTGGTTTGATGCTATGCTATGCTATGCTCTGTTAATGTTGGTTGGTTTGTTATTTAATTGAGCAAGTCTTGTGGGATTATTTTTGTTAAAATTGGACTAGTACTGGGTTTGGATGCAGAGAATTGAACATTTAAATTGTTGTTTTGGTTTGGTTTAATTTTTTAGTTCCTTTGTTAAAAACAAAATGTATTGAGTTTATGGCTGGTGTCTTGTCTTCAAAATAGATCCCAAATATTATATAAACATATTATATATGCTTATTCAGTCCTTTTAGTGGTCTTTACGGGTGAAATGAGAATATATATAAGAGGATATATAATATTATGTAAGCATATTATAATATTATATAAGCATATTATATATTATAACTGTCACAATGGTCTTTATCATATTATATATGATAAACAAATGGTCTTAAGCATATATAATATGCTTATATTATATAAGCATATATAATATGCTTATTCAGTCCTTCAGCATCATGTCACAAATATTGCCAAAAGTGAAATGAGAAATTTAAGGGTGGCAGAGTAAGAATGAAAATCAAACTAAATGAGCATGAGCAGGTTATTTGGTTCTCAAATCTCATTTATTCCTCAACCACCACCTATGTGCAATGCATACACTATTTGTTTGTCTTTAGCACACACAGCACACACACTCTATTGGCAGATTGATCAACCCTAGTGTTATTATGCATGCACAACACACTAATTATGTTTGTTTGTTTTTGTTGTGTATGACTATATGTGTTTGTTTTGCCCACTGCTGCAGTGTTTATGTATGCATTGCACATAGGTGGTGGTTGAGGAATTAAGTGTACATTAATTTAGTTATTTTTTTTGAAAGTGTACATGTTAAATTATGTCGAAAATTTGTAAAATTTTAAACTGTCAAACCGATTCGCATCCATCCGCCAATCCGCTCAATCCGCATCCGCCGGATTGGCGCGGATTGGCGGATGGATTTTCTCCAATCCGCCAATCCGGCGGACGGATGGCGGATTAGAGGTTCTGTGGCCGCAACCGACCCGCGACCACCCCTAATTACAACAATTCCTTTATTCTTGTGCCAAAAAAATATATATGTTAGTAGTAGCCTGTTTGGAATCTATATAATGGGTACTCCCTTTAAAGGTAGAATGGTAACCTCAATATTTTCCCTATTGTTGGATCAGAATCGTAATTTTAAATTTTGATTTGAATATTTATATAATATTTCTCTTAAAACTGTGTAGAGAAATTCCTTTGTTCTGATAGAAGTATGGAAACAATGAATTATGGGTTTTGGGGTAATAAGGTTCAGTTTGTTAAGAGGGGTGATCTGTTAAAAACAGTCCACTATATTGAGTTTCTTTGTGTTTTTCCTTATACTGAAATTAATCTCATTCTACTAACATCCAAGATACCGAATACCTTTAATATGAACTTGTTCAAAAACTGTAAATCACATTGGATTAAGTATTTGAGTGTGGGTTTGATATAAAATCTGTTGAACTTGGAAAAAGTTGTTTGTAGCTCAGCTTCTGCTTGCTTGGTCCCCGTATCCAAAGATTCATAGTTTGTTTTTGATAGTTAAGATGAAGTGGTAATTAGTTAACACCAAAACAAGAGTTGCATCAAAGAACAAAGGGAATTGTTCCTTTTTAATGTTTGTTTTTTTTGTCTCTTGAGTAAAATTCATGAACTCATCTGTTTATGTTACATTTCTTCGTAGCCTTTGGTTTCTATTTCATTGACTTTTCTCAATCCAAATTTGTAGAACCTACAAGTATTGTTTATCCATTTTCGTCATATATATATATATATATATGTATATCTTATACATCCATGGTGCCCTTACATACTGTATACAGGTTCTTAATCCATATAGTAGAGTTCTCTTCCAAAACTACTGTTGCAGAAGTTCAAAAAGCCTCCTCATCGATGCTTCGGTTTTCTTATCACGTTTTCTTGAGCTTCAGGGGTGAAGATACCCGCAGGACATTCACTGACCACCTTTACACAGCTTTGGTGCATGCGGGGATTCACACGTTTAGAGATGATGACGAACTTGAGAGAGGGGAGGATATTGAATCAAACCTAAAGAAGGCAATCCAACAGTCAAGAATTTCAATAATCGTCTTGTCAAAAGACTATGCATCTTCTAAGTGGTGCCTTAATGAACTTGTGAAGATACTTGAACGCAAGAGAACTGTCAATCATATAATACTTCCTGTATTCTACCACGTGGATCCATCCCATGTCAAGAACCAAACAGCGAGCTTTGCAGAAGCATTTGAAAAACACAAGAAGGGATTTGAGGCAGAGACCGATGATAGAAAACAAGAGAGGCTTGCAAAGGTAGAGACATGGAGGGAAGCTCTAAGAGAAGTTGCGGATTTGCCAGGGATGATCTTAGAAGATGGGTACGTAATTTTCTCTAACTTATTTATTAGGCACCATTCTGATCAAGAGTTCCAATCTTTATTAACGGGACACAACCCTTATGAAAAGGTGTCAAAGGTGTATACATAGGCCATATGATACTGTCTATTTGAACACATACTAGATATTGAAGATAACTTTGTCTAAGATTTGAAATTCTATGACTCGAAGAGTACTACTCTTTTGCATTAGATTAATAAACACAGTCAAAACTCTCCTTTTTTTTTTGTTCAAAAGTTCAGATGCATTTTAATTTTTACCAAAAATTTTGTCCATTTTCTATTAACTTTGCAAAATCAAATGGTGTTCAATGCAAAATAAAATTCTCGCATTAGAGTGCCACTTTACATGGACCATCCCAGGGTTAGGCATCTCACCAGAAAAAATCCAACAAAATGCTGGGCCATGAAGATTATAGCACGAATAGTTTGAATACAAAAAAAAATAAAAAATGATATGATTTACAAAAAAAGAGTTGGCAAAAGTTTAGTAAAATTTAAAAAAGTCAATATCATAATTATTGTGAAAAGAAAAAAGACCTATCGGCTTAAAAATTAATCGGTCAAGTTGGAGTTGTGATTTTTGTGTGAACTTAGATTTTCCCTTGATTTACTTTTTTTATCAAAAAATATTTTTTATGTAATATTAACATCAAAATTGCATGCATTTGATGGTGTGCTAGCAGATGATATGGCGGACTTATCGGTGCCAACCTAGTTGGGATTGGTTTGTCTCGCTTTGATGCTCTTTGCACTTATCGCTTTCTATATGGATGTAATACTCTTTGGTCATCAATAAAATTTTTCTTTTGCTGATCAAAAAAAAAAAAAATTGCATGCATTTGAGGATTAATGCCCAGAATTAAGAATCATGACATTTACTTAATTTTGTTTGCATTCAAGTTATAGTGGCTAAATCTAATCATCATGATTTTTTATTTTTTGTTTTTACATTTGAATTCTTATTTGATTTCAACTAATGACATGGAAATTATGATATTTCCTTTTTGGTTGTTGTTGGAAGGCATGAGTCAAGATTTATTCAGAAAATTGTGAAGGAGATTGCGAATAAATTGAATCGCACAGTCTTGAGTGTAGGCCCCTACCAAATTGGAATTAATTCTCGTATAGAAGAAATTAATTCTTGGTTACAAGATGACTCAACTGATGTTGGCATTGTGACGATATGTGGTATGGGTGGGATAGGGAAGACGACCATTGCCAAAACAGTTTATAATCTTAACTTCGACAAATTTGAAGGTAGCAGTTTTCTTGCAAATATTAAGGAAATATCAGAACAACACAATGGCTTGGTTTGTTTGCAAAGAAAGCTACTTCAGGATATTTTGAAAGGGAAACAGAAAAAAATTCAGAGTGTTGATTAAGGTATTAGTAAGATCAAAGATGCTATATGCTGTAAAAGAGTTTTTCTTGTGCTTGATGATGTGGATGAAGTGGAGCAATTAAATGCGGTACTCATGATGCAAGATTGGTTTTCTCCGGGAAGTAAAATTATCATAACAACTAGACGTGAGCGGCTGCTAACGGCACAAAAACTGTGTAAGGTACATAAGGTTAAGGAGCTAAATGATGATGAATCACTTGAGCTCTTCAGTTTGCATGCCTTTCGACAAGACCATCCAATTGAAGGTTACGTGGAGCACTCAAAAAGAGTAGTGCACTACTGCAGAGGGCTGCCTTTAGCTCTTCAAGTTTTGGGCTCTGCCCTACACAATAAAAATGTAGATGTGTGGGAAAGTGCATCAAAGAAATTGGAAGCAATTCCTGATAGCCAGATCCTTAAAAAACTTAAAATAAGTTATGACTCTTTAGATGACCACGACGGAAATCTATTCCTAGATGTTGCTTGTTTCTTTGTTAGAAAAGACAGAGACTTCATTATTTCAATACTAGATGGATGTGATTTCCACACAAGAGTAGGGATTGACAATCTCGTTGATAGATGCCTCTTAACAATTGATGAAAATAACAAGCTAATGATGCATCAGTTGCTTCAAGCCATGGCACGAGAATTAATACGACAAGAGTCACCTGAGGAACCTGAGAAAAGAAGCAGACTGTGGGAATATAAGGATGCCTTTAATGTATTAATAGAGAAAAGTGTAAGAATTATATGCTATTCACAGTTACTTGTATGTTCTTCTCTTGATGTGTATACTCGCATTATTCTTTTTTTTTTTTTTTTTGGTCAGGGGACAAAAACAATTGAAGGCCTCAGTCTCAACATTAATGCATCGAACAAAGATAAATCATCCAGGAGGGTAGGTAATGCAAAAAGACGCAATTCTGGAGATTTGCATGACATATCAACAATGTTTTATGAAGGCCATCCATCAAAGCGACGTCGTCTGAGCTTCTTCTCTTCCTTCCCTATATATTCTGCCTTAAGAGAATCATTTGCCACATCAAAAGAAGTAGACATACAGGCTGATGCGTTTTCAAGAATGTGCGAATTGAGACTGCTTCAACTCTATAATGTACGGCTCACTGGACATTGTGAGAAATTTCCCAAGAAGTTGAGATGGTTGTATTGGCGTGGTTGCCCTTTAAAATATATTCCCAATGAGTTTCCTTTGGAGAGCTTGGTTGCACTTGACATGCGTTACAGCAGACTGGAACAGGTTTGGAGGGGAACAAAGGTATAACAATATCTTTTCCTGTTTCAAATTTTTGGGGTTTAGTATAAAATAATCATCGAATTTAATTCATTTTCTTATTATAGTTTCTCAGATTACTGAAAATCCTCAATCTCAGTCAATCCCACCGCTTGATCAATACCCCAGACTTTTCAGAGATCCCTAATCTGGAGAGGATAATTCTTAAAGACTGCATAAATCTGATTGAGGTTCATGAATCCATTGGAGAATTAAGTAGACTTGTCTTGTTGAATCTAAAATACTGCAGAAGACTTAGGAAGCTTCCACAACAAATTTGTCACCTGAAATCCCTTAAAGAACTCATCCTCTATGGTTGCTCAGAGCTCAATCAGTTGCCTACGGAGCTAGGCAACTTGGAATCTTTGACGGTGTTCAATGCAGACAAAACTGCTATATGTCAATCACAGTCGACCACCGACGAGAAGAATTTTTGGGGCTCATTCTTCTTGTCATGGATTTTGAAGCCAAGAAAGTGTCCAAATCCCGTCAGCTTTTCATTGGCTTCCTCGTCACACTCCTTAGTAACCTTAAGTCTTGCACATTGCAATCTTTCTGATGAGGCTTTGCCAAGGGATATTGGTTTGCTGTCCGTGTTGCGGAACTTGAATTTGAGTGGGAATCCGATTTGTAGCATACCAGATAGCATCAAATGCCTTACTCAGCTCCAGTCACTCGCTTTAGATAGTTGCACAAGACTCCAATCCCTTCCAGAGCTTCCAATGAGTGTAAATAACTTGGACCTATACAAGTGCTGCTCGTTGGAAATGGTAATGAACCTACCAAACTTGTTGAAATCACTAGACGTGGTCGTAAATTTTTGTGACAACCTTATTGAAGTTCAGGGATTATTCAAGCTAGTACCCATTGTAAACATTGATACCCAAATGATGAACAAATTGGGCTTGTGCAACTTGGAAGTCATAGGAAAAGTCGAGGTGGAACTGTTCAATAACATGACAATTTCAAAAAGGAAACTTCCCCTCCAGGTGGTGCTCTCTCTCTCTCTCTCTCTCTCTCACACACACACACACACACACACACACACGTGTAAATGCTAATTAATTTGAACTTTGTGGCACAGGGACTCTATGAATTTAATATATTCAGCACTTTTTTTCTGGGAAGTGAGGTTCCAAGGTGGTTCGACATTAAGAGTACAGGTTCCTCAATAAATTTTAATGTGCCCTCACTTCCTGAACTCAAGATCCAGGGCTTGAATGTTTGCATTGTATATGCATATGCCAATCAAAGTTCTGATGATCCAAGAACCAAGCGTTGGAATAATTTTTGTATTAAAACCAGTAACAAGACAAAGGATTTGAAGTGGACCTATAGCCCAACATTCATAGGCCTTCCAGAAGACAACAAAGAGATGATATGGTTAAGCCACTGGAACATGGGGAATCAGTTGGAATGTGGTGATGAAGTGGATGTTTCAGTGTTTCTGTGGGCAACTGTTCATCTAAAAGAGTTTGGCATTCATGTTGTGTATGAGCAAGAAAAGCAGGGTACCCAACACCAACAGGACACCAATCTGCCTTGTCAAAATGTCATTGATCGAGATTTGTCAGAATATCAGGTGAGGCCAGGCAAATACTTCCTCTGCCATCATGATTTTGATACCTATCAAGAGTGCTCAGAGGAGGATGACCGGACAACCAACGGCTGGTATGACTTCTTATTTGGGGACTCTTCACATACTAGTTCATAAATTTTTTTAGTATACCCAAAATAAGAAATGACCAGCGTTCGGAAGATCAGAGAAACAAAAAATATTCAAGGCACTGGCTTGCAGGCAACTTTGTTCTCCATGAATCTGTAGTATTTTCGGATAAAGGATTCATTTTTGTTTGATATGTCCAGCAATCAGTGTGAGTCTTCATTTATTGTTTATTTATTGTGTTGGTTGAAGTTAAGTCTCATATTGGTTGTCACAATAGTAACACCATCTTATATGTATTTTGAGCCATTATGATTACATGTAATTCAGTTTCTTGCATCAAAGGAAAATTGATGTGTTTATTGCTCTTGCATCAAAGGAAAATTGATCAATTTAATGGGGTTTTCTTTAATACTAAAGCAAAATTGATCAATGTATCAGGTTTTTCTTTAATGCTATGTTTGCAACTTTAATTTGTAGAGGAAAAGAAAAGAGAAAGGGAAAAAATAGGAAAAGAAAATGAATTGAAAGAAATGCTTTTTTGATTGTGTTTTTGTTTTCATTTTTCTAGAAAACAAAGAAAACTTGTTTGATGAATTGATTCTAAAAAAAAATTGTGAGAATTTTATGAGACTACTCACTTTTTGAGAAGCACCAAATGTTGTATGAAAACCATGCATGCTCTTGATCTCTATATAAATTTTATTTCTAAAAATGTGGAAAATGATCACGGAAAATGAAAATGAAGAAAATAAAAACATGACCAAAAAGGTTAATTTTCTATTTTTATGAAATTGAGAAAAAAAAAATGAAGAGGTATTTATAAAATTAAGGGAAATTTATTCATAAATCCCATTTAGAGATGTTTTATCCCAATAAGTTCACAAAGAAAAATTATATCCCAATGAGTCCCATATAGTTTTCTTCTTATTCCATAAAGTCCAGTTTTTAAATTTTATATTTATACGTGGACTATTATGCCCTTATATATATATACACTGTGTTAATACGTAACACACGTTCCTGTGATTTCGTTATTCAGTTTTGGCAGTTTCTATATTTCTAATTAAAATCGTTACGTTTCTACCTTGCATGCTGTCGTTCTATCGTTCTGAGGCGTTGATGTCCTAGGGTTTGATTGTTGCTGTTCTAGTCTGGTATGGTGATTTTCAAGTGAAGAGGACGAAGTTGAACGTGTTCGGTTCTGTCATTTTCTGGAGTATAACTGTCTCGAAGCAGTTGTGTTTGAGTTTTGGACGACTGTAGGATTGGATGATTAAGGTTAGTATCATTGTAGTTATGAATACATGTTCACTTTTTGTTTTGATTTGTAGGATGGATCAGATCCTTTGTTCTTGGATTGATATGGATTGGATGCTCTGTTTTTTCAATTACATGCATCATACGTGGTCATTGGAGGGGAGGTCATTCAGATATATGTTGAATGTTATAATATTCCTTTTTCTTTGATGTATGCATAATGAGGCTCTGTGTGAGCGATATAATTTCAGAGTATATTGAACAATGTGAATGTTTACATCATGTTAGTATTACGTGAAGAATGTGGATGTTTGCATTTTACTTTGATGTTTGTTTAATGAGGCTATGTCTGAGTGATATAATTGTGATTATATGGATCAATGTGAATGTTTACATCGTGGTCATGTGGAGGGAGGTCATCAGATTAGTGATGAATGTAGATCCTCTATAATTCACAGTATGTGGAACAATATGAATGTTTACATCGTGTTAGTATTATGTGAAGGATGTCGATGTTTGCATTTTACTTTAAGTTTTGCTTAATGAGGCTGTGTGTGAGTGATATAATTGAGAGTATATGGATCAATGTGAATGTTCACATCGTCATCCTGTGGAGGGGAGGTCATCAGATTAGTGATGAATGTGGATATTCTATAATTCAGAGTGTGTGGAACAATGTGAATGTCTACATCCTGTTAGTATTACGTGAAGAATTTCGATGTTTGCATTTTACTTTAAGTTTTGCGTAAGAAGGTTCTGTGTGAGTCATATAATGGAGAGTATATAGATCAATGTGGATGTTCTCACTTTTACTTTGATGTTTGCTTAATGAGGCTTTTGTGTGGGTGTGAATATTCACATCTTGTTTAATGTGAATTATGGATTTAACACTTGAACTGTACTTGTATGCTTCTAATTTTCGCACAATGTGAATATTCATATCGGTTTGGATTATTGTTAATTGTTGTATTGTTTTTTTTACAGGAGATGGATAGCTTTATGATGTTGGTGTGTACATATGGTTGCAGTACCACTGTAATAAATGCTGCCCACGCATTGTGTTATTCGCGTTTGGTGGACTGTTTGTGTGAAAAATGGGGGGAGTTGTCTGCTGGTTCTATTTCATTTTTGTAAATTACCTGGGATTAATAGGTGTGATTTGGAGAATGAGGAAGAATTTCAGAACATGTTACTGCTTGCTAAATCAATGGGGGTACAACATGTAGAAGTTGTGGTTGAGTTGAAAAGTGATATTGGTCAGTCAAGTAGTTTGGGATTGGTGCGTGTTGGGGTTGAGGAAGAAGTTGATGCACTACGGAGATTTTGCCACCATAAGGAGAAGGTGTTGTTGTCAGCCCCTTGGGCAAATGGTATTACGCATGTGGGACAACGGTTTGTTGGAGGTGCACAAGAATTTCGTGACGTTTTGTGTAAGTATGCCATCCAATGTGGGTTTCAGTTTACATACGTGAAGAACGAGACAACAAGAGTTACTGCTGTGTGCGCGATGCGGGAGGAGAGGGGCTGCTTGTGGGCTATACATTGTAGAGCACAACGAGCAAATGATTTTTTCTACATCAAGAGTTTTAGTGACGTGCATACTTGTGGTACGGATGTCCGAACATCGAAGAATCCGCGAGTTAGTTCGGATTTGGTGTCGAGTACCATATCCGAAATTGTGAGGGACAAGCCGTTGACTCGGCCGTGTGATGTGGTGACTATTTTGAAGAGGGATTATGGGCTAGATGTTAGTTACCATGTCGTATGGTTGGGTGTGGAGAAAGCAAAGGCTGGTATTCATGGAGAGCACTCGTTATCATTTGACCAGCTGCGGTGGTATTCGGATGCTGTGATGCGGTACAATCCAGGGAGTTATGTTAATATTGACTATGATGCGAGTAGTCAACAGTTTTGCCGTTTCTTTGTGTCATTCGCTGCGTGTATTTCTGGGTTCAATTCTTGTCGGCCTTTATTATTCTTGGATGGAACATTCCTCAAAGGAAAGTACAAAGGTCAGTTACTTGCGGCAACGGCGAAAGACGGAAACAATGGTTAGTCTTTTTTTTACTTGTATATTCATGTCAATATGGACATTGGCATGCATAGTATGGACAAATGAGTGATTGAGAAATTATAAGTAATGTGAACATTGACATTAGTATGCACTGATGTGAATGTTCACATCTGTGTGTTCTAATGATAGTAATGTCAACAACATTATTATACACTGATCCATTCACATTATTATACATCTGTGTCTGTTAATGACAGTAACGTGAACATTCACATTCAAATGAGTAACGTGAACATTCACATTCAAATGAGTGTATACTACTGTCAGTTGATCCATTAATGAATAGTACTGTGAATGTTCACATTATGAATGACTCAACAATCAGAAATGAATTGTTAATGATCGCTAATGTGAATGTTCACATCATTGATGGTTACGAACTTCAATCCAGAAATAACAATAGTAATAGGGCAATGTAGATATAAACATTCACATGACCTGTTTCGTTTATATTGTGAACAGTTGCGTATTGTTGTTGTGTTGTAGGTCTGTTTCCTGTTGCATTTGCGATTGTTGATTCGGAGACCACGGTGAATTGGTCGTGGTTCTTGCATGAACTTGGGAAGGTTGTTGATGGTAAGCGCCAGATTACGTTTATTTCGGATCGTAATCTTGGTCTGTTAGAAGCTATGCCGAAGGTGTTCCCATCGGCTCATCACGGTTATTGCTTACAACACTTGAAGAGCAATTTAAGAGACCGGATGAAAGGAATTGATAATGGATTCAGGGATCACCTAGTAAGTAGTTTGGGTGATTGTGCTTACGAGCCAACTGTGGTAGGGTTCCATGAAAAGCTTGCAAAATTAAAAGAGGAGGGTAAACGACGAGCACATGATTTTTTCAAGGACCTGGCACCTGAGCACTGGGCAAATTCGTACTTTAGGTAATAATAGTTTCATAAAGTGTTACATTTGTGAAGTTTAGAATGGTAGCGCTGTGAATTTTCAGTTTAGAATTGTAAAAATCTAAAAATTGTGTTTCATGTTGAATGTCAATGATGTGAATGTTCACATCTGATAATGATGACTGATTTGAATGATGTGAATGTTCACATCTGTTGTCATGAGTTGTTGTTAACATTCACATCATGCTATCATTGAAGTTGATGTTAATGTTCACATCTGTCTATCTTTTAATGTTGATGTTAATGTTCATTGCGAATGATGTTAAGGTTCACATCAGTCAACGTGAATGTTCAGACATGTTAAATTTCATGTTGTAAGATGTTTGTGATATTGTGCAGGGGCATGCGTTATGGGGAGATGACTTCCAATGCGGCGGAGTCATTTAATAACTGGATTAAAGAAGCACGTAATCTTCCTATCACTCAACTGGTGGACACAATTCGGACTCAGTTAATGCGGCAAATGTCTGCACGGCGTGACCAAGCAAACAAATGGAATGAGCTTATTTGTCCTACATTTGAAACAAGGCTTATGGATTCGTTCAATGACAGCAGGTCTTGGCAAGTTAGCAAAGCCAATGAGGATGTGTTTGAAGTTCATTCGATACCATCTGTTACTGTTGATGTTGCGAGGCGTACATGTTCGTGCTTCAAATGGCAAATCAACGGATTCCCATGTGACCATGCTGTTGTTGCCATTCAGAAGAGCCGCTACAATCTCAATGATTGTGTGGAACATTACTTTCATGTACAGACATATCGTGCAGCGTATTCGGGTGCCATATTCCCTATACCATCGGTGGAGAAGAAGCCTTTTGATCCCATGGACTTCACTATATACCCGCCAATTGTGAAAAGACCACCCGGAAGGCCGAAAAAGAATAGGATCCCATCAAGGGGTGAGAAACTGAAGCAAATAAGGTGCGGAGATGTGGTAAGCTGGGGAGCCATAATCGAAAGTCATGCAAGGAGCCGATATAGGATGTACATTTTCCATTTCAACGGTGTGTGTTTTACATTGGATTCTTATATTCATTTTTGAAATAAGATTGTGTTTTGTTGCAAGCAAAATAATGGTTTGGCAAACTTAGTATTTCATTTGTGCTGTTTCATTTTCTTTTTGTGTATGACACTGATTTTGTTAAAGTTGTAATGATAAATACATGATGTGGACATTCACACTTGCGTAAAAGAATCTTACTATGTGAAAACTTGCACATGGGTTGAACTTTTTTACGTTATTGTTGTCAATGGTGACATGAATATAAGCTGTGATTTGAACTTTCACATGCATAAAGGTTGACTTGGTGTGAACATGCACAACTGTTATGAATGAAAAGAAATGTGAATATTCACACCTGTGTATGTTGTCCGTAATGATGTCATGCAAACAATGTGTACATTCCTGCACAAAGTATGTGTATTACATAAAAATCAGGTTCCAAAAAACGCATCAATTATGCTCATCACAACACGGCATTATGAATATCATAAGTTAGTATGAACATTCACATCAGTGTTGCAACTGTGAACATTCACATCTGTCAAACATTAGTGCATATGAAATTCACACGTGTGTACGTGATCCGTAATTATGTCACATAGACATTCCTGCAGGAAAAATGTGTACTATAGAACAATCGGGTTCAAACCATCGCAAAAATTATGCTCATCACAACACAGCATTTCGAATATCATATGTGACTAGGAACATTCACATCAGTGTTGCAACTGTGAACATTCACATCTGTTAACATTAGTGCATATGAATATCAGAAGTGCATGTTCACATTTGGCAGAGCTGAATGACATTTACAACTGTTATGAGCAAGAACAAATGTGAATGTTCACACATGTGTAAGTGATCCATAATTATGTCATGTAGACCAAGTGTTCACTCCTGCACAAAGTATGTGTATTATAGAACAATCAGGTTCAAACATTCGCATGAATTACACTCATAACAACACAGCAGTATGGATATTGTAAGTGAATGTGAACATTCACATTAGTGGTGCAACTGTGAACATTCACATCTGTAAAACATAACAACACCAAAAGTAGTTCAAAATTCGCAGCTGGCTTTTTCCCATTAACAGATGTTGTATCACTGTTTTACAATCAGTTGTTGTGTCAAAATGTCAACGCATTCCATATTAACATTCATATCGAGTGTTCGGAAGTTTGTAGGTGGACACCCCCCACCTATAGGTCTTAATGAAGCTCTGATTTCTTATGATTCAAAAAACTATGCACTAACAAATCTCGTAGTCCACACCATTCTGAACTAGTGAGGCTGCCCACAATTTCTTCATGGAATATGTGCGCCCGCATGATGTAACATACTGCAGGTCCGCAGTCCACTCTGTGAAAAAGAAATGGTTTTCATTAGCAGTTGACATGAATATTTGCATAATGGTTATGGACGATTTGTAAACAATGTAGCTAGTCTTACGAGTCGTCGCCTTGCTGAGGACAGACATCAACACTTTTGATTGGTTGTGCTGGATTTTGGGCTGCTAGCTTAGTGTATAGCGTTGATGACTCGCCAATAACGCTCACAACATGCTCAATGTACTTCCTCTGTGTATGGAATTTCAAATTAGGCACCAACAAACATATGTGTTGTACAGTCATTTAATGCATGAGAACAAGTCATATTTGTGTTCAAAAATAGCCACTTACAACTTCATGGGCTTGGTCGATATGCGGGTCATGTATGCCTGCTCTTGGGCGCAATGAGTTGTAATGCCTCCACAAATTGTCTTTAGCATCATACACAACTATCGTCCAGTGGTACTCATGATGCAATGGGAATAGTAGGTATCTCTCTCCTTGGTAGTTCTTGACATGTGCATCAATGTGTTTACTCCTTTTGCGAGGATGGTACTCTCGTATCACTTTCTGTACACATTGGACAAATAATTAATGGACTGTGAAGTTTCACATTCGCATTACAAGTAATGGAATGATAGATTTTACCAAACGCATGCTCGTGAAGATGAATGACGCTTCATCCGAAGTTGGGTTGACCACCTCTTGTTGTTCATGCAACAGTTCAGCATATGCATCTATGAGCTGCACAAACATGGGGTCATATTATATAGATTTGTGGATGTGTGTGTGTGTGTGTGTGTGTGTGTCTGTGTGTGCATATGCATTAAGAGTTAATTATGTTTGTAATGGCATACATTGCTGTGTATTGATTCCTCCTTGATAAGGTTGACAATGTCATCAAAATACACATGTGTAGCCTTTGAATCTCCTTTCCACACCAGCAGCCTGTGCATTATGAACAAACCAATGTGAATGTTTACATTGCACAGGTCTGAGCAAACCAAAAAAATTAAACACAGTCATGAATATAGACAATTGTGGAATGTGAATGTTAACGTTAGATGTTTGTACAGTCACTTACTCATCGCCTCCACTTTTTTGTAAAGCTTGGACCTTTTGTTTGTCTTGTTTGGACATCTTGCTCCACACTTTGAACTTGTTGGTCAAGGATAATTTTTTTGGCTGCTTCGCTGGTGGGGGTTTCTCCACATCTTCAACCATTTCGACTGGATGGGGTTGCTTTTGGCCAGGTAAGTCTGGGTATTGGAAGTCAGGCAAGCGATGTTCTTTGCGATCTTTTTCCTTTATACGCTTGACCCTAGAAGGTGGGCTGATATTGTGTTGCATTGGGCTAGGGGGTTGCTTTTCTGCCACAGCCTGTGTGACAATGTGGACTGACTGGTCATCGTAAAGATCTTGAAGAATTGTTTTATCGCATTCTAAGTCGATGACCAGCTGCGTTAAGCGTTTGATTTCTTCATCCTTCTGTTCCATGCACTTCTTTATTTCGGTATTTATGTTGGGTGGGCTGGACTGGTTGAACAATTTATGTTCAAGATCAGCTATGACTCTTGCCCTTAACTCCCATGAAAATTGAAGGTGTTTGTACTTCGCTTCCCATTGCCTTATGACGCCCCAGGCCTTCCGATTTTCTTTGATAAGCATGTCAATCAAATCAGGTTGGTTTGTGTTTGGTATTACAATAGCTGTGTCATAATGTTGGCTGCTAAATGGAATGTGAATGTCCTCATCACTGTCCTGTTGCTCGACCCATCCCCAGAAAAGTCGGAGTTGCTGCCATTGTGTTGTTCTCCCTTGATGTCAAAGGGGTTGGGAGATGTTGTGGCTGGTTCATAAATTTCAGGCTCCACCTTCAATGTTTTATGCTTGAACTTTTGTATTTCTGTTGGGATTGCAAAGAGTTCGCCGGCATTAACCTGACAATGAAAAAAACAGGTTACGTAACGTATATATTTGGGTGGTGTTATAATGTGAATGTTTTGATCAGTAGTTGAAGGCCCTACCTCATTAAAACCCAAATCAGCTAAAGAGGTGGTTTTCATCTTCTTCTGTAAAGCAGTCAGATCCCACTTCACACAGCGTGGAAAAGCATTGGGTTTGTGAGGTTGTAGGATGGTTGTGTGCTCACACAACCAATACTTCAGTAAAACAACAAACACAGTGTTATTTAGCATTTGCATAGTAATGTCATGAGTGGATGTGATCATTCACATCAGTGGTTCAGATGTGAACATTAACATTTGTGAAACATAAGTGATGTGGCACTGTTGTGAACATTCACAGTAGTATGTTATGAGTGAATGTGAACATTCACATCACTGGTTCAGATGTGAACATTCACATCTGTGAAACATAAGTGAAGTGGCAGTGTTGTGAACATTCACAGTAGTATATATGAGTGAATGTGGACATTCGCAACATTGATTCAGTTGTGAACATTCACATCTGTGCATGTTGTGAACATTCACATCAGTGATTCATATGTGGACATTCACATCTGTGAAATGTAATTGCCTATGGACATTCACATCAGTGGTACATATGTGAATGTTCACAGTTGGCTTATGCACAACACTGAAGGACATGTGAATGTTATTATTTGACAACATGGGTACTTACCATCAATAACATGACACAGCCGGTGACTTTTGCTGGATTTTTGTCATTTTGGGAAATAGACGATGTCAACGTTGTTCTAATTTGCTTGGCCCAATCATATTCTCGCATGGTTTCCAATGGGACCATATGTGTGTAGTAGCCCCATCCTATCGTCTCTCGCTTGTTGAGAAAAAAAGCTTTTGGCAAGCATACATGCACACTAGTCGGGCAACTTCTTCGTTGTCAGCTTTCTTTTTGCCTTTCAACGCCTCGGTCAAAAGGGTGCGTATCCATTTTGAAGTCAACCGGCTGACATTTTTGCATATTTTGTTTACAATGCCAGTCTTTGGTTTCGCACCATACGATATGTCCATCGGCTTGCTGCCACAGTCCACACCGAAAATCAGCTTGATGTCGCTGTTGTGTATGTTCATTCTTCTCCCAATGTAGAACGCATCCTTTGAAGCTTTGTACATTTGTAGTACATGCACAACGACGTCATCATACTTCATTTGTCCAGGTCAATCTGATTGTTTCTTAATGCATCAAGCAAATTCCAAAAAGGTGTTTGTTGAAGGCACCGAAGCTGTGCTTGTGTGAACTTGGTGGTTTTCATGAATTTGACCAGTCCGGTCATATTAGATCTGTAGTTCACATTTCTCATGTCCACATTGGTGCTAGTATTTGTTTTTGGGGTTTCTTCCTTCACATGGTACTCATCTCTCTTTCTCTTTGCGGTTTTCTTTTGTGCAACATCTGCAAAATGGAGCATTTTAAAAAAATTAAGTCAACGCTCATGTGATTGGCGTAGTGGAACAGATGTGAACATTCACAGCATTTCCACTGATGTGCATGTTCACAGTTGTGTGCGTGGGTGTGAATGCCCAGAGTTTGTGTCTGGTTGTGAACATTCACATCATGTTGACTGTGTCAGCACAAACACAATGTACATATTGTGTCACTGTGTGGAAAACAATGTATTTTTATACAACCATGAACACCATTGAAGAACATGTGCATGTTAACACGAACATATAAAATGACGGATCAACTTATTGGATCACCATTAACAATCAAGAATATGAACAAGGCAAACATTCACAATAGGGGGAAAGAAAATCTAAATATCCCTAGTCATTGGCCTAATGTTTGCAATCCATGTGAATGTTCACAGTGTAGAATAACAGCACCAATAATAGATGATTGTCCTAAAATCTCCTAAAATGTTCAGGCAATGTGAATGTTCACAGCCTAGACCAAAAGCACCAACAATATCTGATTGTACTAAAATGTTCAGGCAATGTGATTGTTCACACCGTAGAACAACAGCACCAATAATATTTGACTTTCCTAAAATGTTTAGGCAATGCCAATGTTCACAGCCTATAGCGAAAGCACCAACAATATCTGATTGAACTAAAATGTTCAGGCAATGTGAATGTTCACAGCCTAGAACAACAGCACGAACAATATCTGACTCTACTAAATTTTCCCGGCAATGTGAATGTTGATAGCATAGAACAACAGCACCAATAATATCTGACTCTCCTAAAAGTATCAGGCAATGTGAATGTTCACAGCCAATAACAAAAGGACCAATAATATTTGATTCTCCTAAAATTTGCAGGCAATGTGAATGTTCACATCTTTCATCAACAATAACAACAACAGAATTGGCCAAACATTTTCAATCCACAAGAATGTTCACAGCATAAAACAACAACACCATAACTACCTGATTACCCAAACATTTTTAACTCAATGTGAATGTTCACATTTTTTATCAACTACAACAAAACAGAATTGGCCAAAACATTTTGAAACCGTGTGAATGTTCACAGCATTGAACAACAACCAGATAACATCTGCAATAATTTGATTATCAAACCATTTTCAATCAATGTGAATGTTCACATCTTGCAATAACAACGACTACAACAAAAACATTTTGGAATGTTCACAGTTGTGAAACAATCAATAAAATTAAGGATTATGATGGAGGGGTTCAGAATAAATGTTAGGGTATGAACAATATGGACTCCTATATATTGTACGCATACGAAAAGGGGATATTTGTCAAAGTTCAGAATAATGGTTGTTGATAAAGAGGATTAGGGTTTAAATACACGAATGAGTGTAGAATGTTACGTTTTGTGCCCATTTCGACGAAAAAGATGTTGACACGAAGGGACGATGCGACGAAGGAAACATACAGTATTCCGGGCGTATGAACGACGAAGAAGATGTTCACACGATGTCACAATGGAACGAAGACAGTCTTCTCGGCGTAGGGACGACGGAGAAGATGAGAGAGATGATGCGCCGATGCTACGATGAAAGGAATACAGTTTTGTGGGAGTTGAGGCGATGTGTGGAATATGGGTTTCGATTTCTGGACTGTAAAGGTACTGTGCGTGATTTCCTGCGCAAGAATAGAGAGGGGAAGAGAGACGGTTATAGATTCAAAGAAAGAGAGAAAGCGCGTGTTTTGTTCAGGGATGTTGGTCTTTCTGTATGAAATGGACCTAATAGAATATTATAAAATAGTATGAGTTTTATGAAACAACACTCTTAAATAATGAATTTACTGAAAAAGCTCCCAAATAAATAAATTATCCTAACTCTCTTCTTCTTTTTGTTTTCGTTTTCCCCCTCCTTCTAATTCCCCGTTTTTCCGCTCTTTCTAATTCCCCCCTCTGTTTCCCCCTTTGTTTCTCACGATCTCAAATCTTCAATCCCTAACAAAAAAAAAATCCCCAAAATATGATAAACTGTCACTTCGTGTACAAGGACGTGGAAGGAGCTTCGACTCAATGGGATGATATTCAGAGAAAATTGGGAAACCTTCCTCCGAAGCCCCCTGCATTCAAGCCCCCATCCTTCAAGCCCGCCGAGGACGAAGACTCTAAACACAAAGACAAAGCCCGCCACCGCGAGTGTGACTACCTATTCGACTACCTATTCGACAAATTGGAAAATCTCTTTGTAGATCTATGAAGAACAATAAGTAACTACATATTATTATCGATGGAGCTCTCATTATCATCTTATATAAAATCTAGGGATTCTTTTGCATTCTACATCTCCATCTATTGTTCTTCATCTCTGTCTATTCGATCTGATCATCTCTCTTCATTTGAGTGATTTGAGAATCTAAAGAGCACAAAATACCTATTCGACTAATGGAACGCCAAATCTGAGGCACTTGTTTTGCATTTTTTTTTTATGCTTTGGGACTGGAAATTTATGTGTCAATGTTTTTTTTTCTTAAAAGGTTTTTTAAATAATCTAGGTAAGGTTTTTTTTTTTTTTTTCTTAGCTAAATTGTAGCAATCCGGATTTGAATTTGTTTTCAATAGTTTGTGTTTTAATTCAACTTCAGAATTGATTTGATTTGTATTTGATTTGTATTACCCCTACTTCAACCAAATATTTTTTAGATTCAGACTAACTTGTTGCCATTGTTGTAGTGTCATCTCTTCAGCAATTTATCTTCAACTTCTGAGATTTACTTAAGTTCAATTTTGATCTTTCTAGAGAAGCCGACTCTAGCAGCTCCAGGTTTTGTTTGCAGGGATATTGTCACTAGTCAATACCTTTACACCTTCTTACCTCTCCTATAAATATTTCCTAATTATCAAGTGTTTTCTCAATCATTATCTTTTATTTTTCTCTATCTCAGAGCTTATAGGCTTGATGGATGTACAGGGTTCCATCTTGTTTTGAAACAAAACCTTAAGAAGGTCACACTAAAATAGAACCTGATGTTGTCCATGGTCAAAGGAAAGGATATCTTAGTTTTCTTCTGAATTTATAGCTATCATTCCAGTTTCCCATCCCATATTGGCAGAATCTACACCCTGTATATAACTTCTTTGATGATTTGTTTTTTGTCTAGATTAAAATAAATTTGTACGTATTTGTCTTTAGTTTTTGATAAGTTCACTGGAATTTGTTTGTTTATCATTATATATTGATTGGATGTTGTTATGGACAAACACAATAATGGTGATGCTCCAAGGTCTAAAAATATGGGTTCCATTCATAAGGTCTAAGTTGCAGAAGAGCTTGTTTTATCTCTACCGAATAATTGTGCTACTAACTCCTTGTACTAAACTGTTTTATTGCTGGCTACCTTTTGAACTCTTTATCTCAAACTATGTACTTTCTTGATTGATATACTTCCTTTTTGAGGTATGGACATCATGACTGCTGCTTTTGTTTTTAGGTTTCGAGTCACTATACCTTAAGCCAATGGTTTTCATCATATTATCTGTTAGAAAATTCTCATTCATGGGCAACTTTTAATTAAATAGGATGTTCCAAGAGCTGGAGTAAAAGAAAATTTATTTAAGTGGAGCACATTGAATCTGAGGGTAATGTCGATTCCCTCATTAGCTTTGTACAGGCTGGGAACTTGAAGGGGAAAATAACCAGGTGCAGTTGAAAATATAAATGCTGAATTTTTTTCCTTATTGTGATAAATGTATCAACTTGTGTCTTATATTTAGCCTATCACTTTGATTGCCTAATCATTTTAATGTTTTTGATAAAAATTTGTGTTATACCTTTGGTTGGTTGTAGGTCAACCGCATTCTTCAAGATGTTCACTTTAAAGACCAGAAGTGGTTTAAGCAGTTTGTTTCCCAAACAAGGCTAGAACGGAGGTATATGTCTTGCAGTCTTTGAACAAATTGTCATCAAAAGTGAACTTTATTAATTATTAATTAATCTATTCCATGAGTTGTTTTATTTCAGGAGCGATTAAGAGGCAGTGGTGATGATATTGTAGCCGCAAGGATGGGTGCAAAGTTAAATGTTGCAGGGTGGATTTCTAAACAAATGGGTGGCGTTACGTTAGCTATCTGGACTATTATCTATTGATTTAAATTGCTTGTTTTCACAATACAGTCAGTCGTGCAACCACCTTAAGTCTCAAGTTTGCAGTTAAATTCTGTTTTGGTTTTTGTTGTTTTTAGATTAGTTTAATTATTTTGGTTATTATGCTAAACCCCAAATAAAAAAGACTACAATATGGCACCAAACTTGGCTCAAAAAGAGTTATAATGTTTACTTCTAAAACAATGGTTGAAAGAGACAAGAAAAGCTTTATAATTTTTTTTTTTTTTAAATTTAATGATGATAAGATCAATAAACAAAGAGTAGAATGGTTGAAAGAAACTGACTACTACTACTTGGAAGCTTAGAATCATCATGGGATTTGCTCCTTCCTGTAATTTCCCCTTTTGGAATTGGAATTTGGAGCTATATTATAAAAACTTAGGCTATAATTTTGGGGATTTCAAAGGAATAGACAAGATGGAGAAAAACCCTCTATCCCTTCTCTCCCTCTCTTTAATATAGACACAAACAAATTAACAGCATATTTGGTTTTCAATTCAGCCATCTTTGTTTCCCTATTACTATATCACATTCAGATATAGTGCCCACCCATGCAATAAAATGGATTCTGTGTTCCTGAAATTTTCTTTTTGAATGGTGAATTTAGTTACAGAAATCCTGTTTGGGCATTCTTACTACTAGTACATAGAATTTGGAATATTTCAGTAACTATCAACCTGAAGATAGTTGACAACTAGATGTAGTAGGATCACCTTTTGATATCTCTGTTTGTAAAATTCCTCAAAAGCTGCTAAAAAGTTTCAGGGTGTTTTTTCTTTTGACTAGAACTAGTTTCAAAAAATATTTTGTTTTGTTTTCTTTAGTGTTTCAATTGGAATGAGTTCCTTGTAAGCCTATTGGAAATGTTTAAGTTTTAGAGTATATGTTGAGATCAATATTTTAACCTCAATCTCTTCCATAAATTCAAAACGCAAACATACCAGAAAATGTGATCACTAATGCTTCTCAAAGCATGGCCACTGTGAATTGTGGAATCCAAACTATTCTATATTCAACAACCTAATACTGCTAAAATCTCAAACTGGAAAATTCCAAAATAATTAGGACCACATATTCAAACTTAACAGGGCTGACTTTGTGATTCTCTATCCCTAAATCACAATGTATTCTTAATTATCGAATCATAGAATCATATCTTAATATTCATATATTTTAAGATTTTTATATGATCTAATGATCATGATTGCATTAAAGTGGGAGGATAGAGAGATTTGGCACAGAGGATCCTTAACCTTGAGAGATACACAATGCATACCACATGAAAGAAAATTATTACAGGTCACGACAATTATTAACTCCAACCCTTGTACAATGGAGCCCCAAGTTTGCACCACAACATTGTGTGTTTTTAAAGGTTGTTATGATTGGATTCTCCTTAGGACAACCCTTTTTATAGTTAGAGATAACTAGCTCTTCAAAGTATTACAAACTGATTTGAAAACACAAACTATATTTGTTTTCTTAATTTTTATCGACCACAAACTATATTGGTTTGGTTTAGGTCCAATTCTATTTTCTTTTTTTGGGTGAATAAGTCATAAAATAAAACAAGCAAACTATACAGATATACAAGGGGCATACCCCAGGCCCTAACAAGAGCTATACAAAATAAAAACCCACAGAACAAAACCAACAACTAAACTAGCCAAACCACACGAGCTACGAACCACATAATCTTGTTCATAACCCACATCCAAAAAAATGAGGGAGGGCATGAACAAGAACCAAAATAGACCCAAAAATAGTTCATGAGCTTTGATTTTTGCAAGCTGAAAAATATTTAATAAATAAATATTTCATTAGTCAGGTGAAAAAATATTTCATTAGGAAATCCTATTTGGTGCAGCCTATGGGACTTTGCTTATAGCTTTTTCTTTTTTATTTTAGAAATCAGTGTCAGAACTTTTGTAGGAAGTCTCCTTGTTACCACAGATAACAAGCTGCTGCTGTTAGAACTTTTGTAGGAAATCTCCTTGTTACCACAAATAAAGGTATGTCCAAGAAGAAAAGAAATTTTTGCTTTTCCACTTGTGTGATTAGTTTTATTTTATAGAAACTCCTCACTATTATATTTGATCAAATATTAGGTGGAAAGCTATCCTTAATTTTAATACGACTTCAATTACCAATTAGGTGCCCATTTTATGTTTCTTTTTTCTCTTTTTCTTTGGTTGGGACTTTTTATTATTTTGTTTATATCAAAAGTTCTTGCTAATTTAATCCACATGACACAAAGAAACCAAGATCAAAAGTTTTTCTCATAATTATATCTGATCTAATATTAGGTGGAAAGCTATCTTTAATTCTTAATATGATTTCAAATACTCATTATGTCTATTAATTTTGTCCTTTTCTTTGGTTTGGTCTTCTAATTAATTTGTTTATATTAAAAGATCTCGCTAATTTATTCCACATGGAACACAAAAGAACCAAGATAAAAATGAGCTCCATGATAAAGGTTTGTTGAGATTGGAAGGACTTGAATTTTGAATCAGCAATGCTACATGGTACATATAATGAAACCAAAAAAAATGTTTCTGTTTTGATTTATGAAGTATAGATGTACTCAATTCAAAAAATCATCAATTCCCAATATTGTTGGTTCTCCAACCTTGTTTCACCAATCTACTTGTATGTTTCCCACTTGTTCGGTGTTTTCCATGTCTTTTGCATTTCCAATATTGATAAATAATGCCTATTTTATGATCATGTAAACATATCTTCAAAGACCGTCATCTTGTTCTTATAATATTTTCCCTTCTCTTGTTTATGTATTAATTTGGTCTCCTCTCTCTCTCTCTCTCTCTGTGTTTGTTTTTTTTTTTAAATAATTGCAGAACCTGATAATGCGGCATGTGAATCACTCTGCTAGTGATCTGATTGATCTCTTGCAAGGGCTTCTGTGATATGACCGAGCAGAGCAGCTCAAAGCAAAGGAAGCTCTTAGACATCCCTACTTGAGAAGGTGTGACTTTGCAAATGAACACACGACGTTTTGGTTATGTTCTTATTATACTATTTTACTTTTTGAACCTAAATTATTATAGTGAGTGGCCAAGAATCTACAGTTCATGAAATGCAAAATTTATGGGAGTAGTACTTCAATTTTTCTATATATATATTATATTTTTATTTTTACCTGTTAGATTGGATGTATGCAGCAATTGTTGTGAAAATTATAGTGTTGTTTTTCTTATAAATCAGTGGTGATATGTGGCCTTGACTAGTTGTAATTTCATTACATTGGTTCTTCTTATCTATTTTAATTAGGTGACTGGTTGGGTGGTTGAATACCCAGATAATCTGGTAAGCCTTGGTGTTGATGAGTCCTTAGCTCAAGTTTGTTCCAAGAGTGGTGCAATGGATCCCCTTATGAAGGCATATGTTGAAAGAATGCAAGCTACAACAAGGGTAATCATAATTTTTTTGATAGCTTTATTGGTTTGTTACTTGGTATATAACATTGTTCAAATCACATGTTTTTCCTGTGCCATTTGCTATCACTATTTTCTAGAAATGGTACTTGAATATCCTTGAGGCTGAAAAGGTACAACCACCAAAGAAAACAGATGATGGGAGGCTATATACACCTACTGCTGTTGATTTGTTTAGGATCCTTGGCGAGCAAGTGCAAATTGCTCATGAAAATAACATCGATATCATGCTGTACATAATTGCTTTGTCCATTAATCAGGTAAGTTCAGCTTTACAAGTTTTACTTAAATTGTATACCTTATTCAATTCTTGACATTCTTTTTCTTTTTCTTTGGTATAGATGGATGAACTCGTGCATGAAGCTAAATAGTACAGGACTAATTAGCGCTATAAGCATTTTTGGAAGTATTATACATTTTTGGATAGATGTGTATGGAAAATATTTCGATAGACTAGTAGTTATATTTTTGGATGGGTGTATATGGAACATATTTAGGTAAACTAGTTATATTTTTTGATAGATGCACATGGATAAAAATTTAAATTGTAGGAATAGGTATTTTGGAATTACTTGTGGATGTAAACTTATAATAGTAGTTAACTTTTATTAAACAGGTTTAGGATTGGATGATTTATGTATTTCGTTGAATGTTCATGATTCAGATACTTTGTTGGTATGAATAATTCTTTTTAATTACAGATTATATTGAATGGATTGGATGGAATATTTGTCTTCAATTGCAGGTTTTTTTTTGTTGGATGTTGGCGACCAAATTGTGGTTTTGCCGACCAAAATGTTGGTAGGCAAAATGGTGCATTTGGCGACTAAATAATTAGTCGGTAAACTTTTGACAACCAAAGAGTTTGGTCACGAATAGGTCTATTGCCGGCTAAACTTTTAGTCGCGCAAACATTACTTTTGGCGACTAATATGTTTGGTCGTGAAATGTGACTTTTGGCGACTAATCTATTGGTTGTGGATTGTGACTTTTGGCGACTAACATGTTTGGTCGTAGAATGTAATGACCCCAAAACGTATGGCGTAATTATCGATAATTACTTATGTGATTATATGATTTAATTGAAGAATATCTGTATGAATCGGAAAAATATCTGCTGGAACTACAACTTCGGGACTGAAATTAACCATCGTAATGGGTTCAGAAAATGAAATTGAACACGCTTACGTTATACCGGGAATTTTTAGAACCATTTGAGAAAATAAATTGAGGACTGAATTTCGTTTGAATCGCTAAGTCTTGTTTGGCTTAAGTTATGGCACACTTTTATATATATGATATAGGATAAAGATTGTTGACTCATTTGACTCACAAAAGAAAAAGAAAGATCTGGAAAAGAGAGAGAGAAGAGAGAATTCGGGAGAAAGGGAGAGACCAAGAGGGAAAGAAGAAGTAAAGGGAGAAATCAAGCTAAACTTCTCCAATTCACCATCTAAGGTAAGATTTTCATGAAATAGATTGTTGCTCCTTGGCATTTAGCATATAGAACTCAAGATTGTGGCATAAGATCATGAAATTTATGTTTAGAATCATGGTTTCCATGCATGTTTGGCCTATTTGAGGAAGAACCTCCATGGATTGTGAGAAAGAAAGCATTTATGAGCATGTTTTGTGATATATCATCTTGATGCAAGATTTGATCTTTTGTATGATGCATTGAAGTTTATTTGAAAGTTAAGAAGCTTAAAGCAAGTTGTTTTCAAGTATTTTGGCCTTGATTCTTGATTTGAGAAGTTGATTGTGCAAAAATGGAGGCCACGGTTTGACAGAAAAATGGATTGGTTTTTCCACCCAGATTTTCATAGTCCGCTCGAGCGGGGGGGTTTGGCCGCTCGAGCGAAGATTTCGCGCATCCAGTACCTCTGCCGCAGTTCACAGTCCGCTCGAGCGGGGGTTTGGCCGCTCGAGCGGGGACCTATTTTTCAGAAATTCCATGAAGTGTCCCAAGGCATAATTCGGCATCCTCATTGCATTTCTAGCATGTTTACACCATAATTAAGCTAAGATAATGAGATTATGAGATGATAACACCATTAAGAAAAGAATATAATGGCATGAATTACGTGATGTAATGATAATGTGTATTGAAGAAATGTGTTATAATGTTGTTAATTGCAGGTCAAGAGGTGAAGACCGTGCAATCGGTTTTGGAAACCCACTGTGAGTAACATTTCTGTAAAGATATGTTATTATGAACTATGTTTAACACTGCTACGTTATGCTATGGCTTTAAAATGATAAATGTTTTCTGTGAACGAATGTCCAGTTTGCGAATCTAGTATGGCATCCATAGATAGTCCTAAGTGGACCAGTTTACGAGATCTCGGTATGTGTTTAATCGGTGTCCGGGACCGGTTACTCTAGTCGTTAGTCGACACATGTTATGTTATGTTCTATGGCGTATGCCATTATGTATGTTCTTATGAGATAATTATGATTACGTATATGAATGTTATGTTTGATGGATTTATAAGAAATGTTGGAGTTCGTCCACTAACCTCTTTACGTTAATGTTACTTGCTGAGCTTTAGCTCATTGTTTGTATTTATGTATTTATAGGTGAGCCTTCTGGGAATCAAGCCTAGGCGGAGTTCAAGTTGAGCCGCCGTTTTGCAAGCCTACCAGAGTTTTGGTGCCTCCGAGCTGGGGCTAGGCCTGGAAGGCCATATGAGTTTTGTTTAGCTGCATTGTGGCGTGAGCCTATGTTCTGTAAATGACTTTTTGGATTCATGTATGTTAGATTCATGTATGTAATGTAGTGGGTAAATTAACATTTTGGCATGTAAATGTATGTTCATATAATGCACAGCTCTTTGGACTATTGTATTTAGTTTTCGCTTCCGCGAGCCCCGTTTTATTTATGTTCTGTACAGAAAGGCCTGTGGTAATCTAGAATTACTGGCCGGTTACGATGTCAACCTCCTAGGGGCGGGTTCGGGTCGTGACATAGAATGTCACAATTGGCGACTAACATGTTTGGTTGTGAAATGTGACAATTAGCGACTAACATGTTTGGTCGGAAATATGTTACTTTTCGCGACTAAAGTGTTTTAGCGACTAAATGGATTAGTCGCAGTAATGATATATTTAGCGATCAAAAATTTAGTCGGCAAATCCAACTTTTTCCCAACTAATAAAAGTTTTGGTCGCTAATTACTTTTGTCGACCCTCAATTGGCGACCAAAGTGGCGACCAAAAAAATTGGTCACGAATAACTTTTGCCAACTAAAAATGAACTTTTGCCGACCAAATTTTTAGTTGGCAAAAATGCAATTGGCGACCAAATTTTTTGGCCGTGAAATGTCACAATTGGTGAACAAACTTTTTGGTCGTTGAATGTGATAATTGGCGACCAAACTTTTTGGTCGTGGAATGTAACAATTGGCGACTAAGATATTTGGTCGGAAAAATATCACTTTTCGCGACCAAAGTGTTTTAGCGACAAAATGGATTAGTCGCAGTAATGACATATTTAGCGACTAAAAATTTAGTGGGAAATCCAACTTTCCCCAACCAACCAAAATTTTGGTCGCGAATTACTTTTGCCGACCCTGAATTGGCGACCAAAGTAGCGACCAAAAATTTGGTCGCGGGTAACTTTTGCCGACTAAAAATGAGCTTTTAGCGACCAATTTTTTGGTCGGCAAAAGTTTTATTTCTTGTAGTGAAACTAGGTTTGAAATTCAGTTCTCATCTACTAAAATAATTTATAGAAATTAGTCAAAGTCAAAATATTCTTCACTTTCTCAACAAATAGGTTTCTTCTCCATGACTTATCACTACAAGAAATAACACTTTTGCCAACCAAAAAATTGGTCGCTAAAAGCCCATTTTTAGTCGGCAAAAGTTATCCGCGACCAAATTTTTTGGTCGCTACTTTGGTCGCCAATTGAGGGTCGGCAAAAGTAATTCGCGACCAAAATTTTGTTTGGTCGGGAAAAATTAGATTTGCCGACTAAATTTTTGATCGCTAAATATGTCATTACTACGACAAATCCATTTTGTCGCTAAAACACTTTGGCCACAAAAAGTTATATTTTCCGACCAAATATTTTAGTTGCCAATTGTCACATTCCACGACCAAAACGTTTGGTCGCCAATTATCACATTCAACGACCAAAAATTTTGGTCGCCAATTGCAACATTTTACGACTTCTTAGTTTGGTTGCCAATTGTCACATTCCACAACCAAATTGTTTGATCGCCAATTGTCACATTCCATGACCAAACATGTTTGTCGCCAAAAAAAATGTTTGCACAACTAAAACTTTAGTCGGCAATAGACCTATTCACGACCAAATCCTTTAGTTGCCAAAATTAATAATTTTAACAACTAATTATTTAGTCGCCAAATGTGCTTAGTGATACACCGACTACTTTATTTAGTCGGCAAAAATATAACTTATCTTTCCCGACTAATCAATTGGTCGCCAAAACTAGAAAAACAAAACCAAAATTTAGTCGCCAACATCCAACAAAATAAACCTATAATTTATAATAATCCATCAAATTTATTCAATATAATATGTAATTTGCAAAAATCATTCAAACCAACAAATAAATTGAATCATGAATATTCAACAAAATACATATATCAACCATTTCTGAACCTGTTTAATTAAAGTCAGCAACTATTATAAGTTTTCATCCACAAGTAATTCCAAACTACATATTTCATGTAGCATAAAAATTTAAAACATAACAAGTACTTATTATTATGTTTTAAATTTTTATCCATGTGCATCAACCTAAAAATATAACTAGTAATCTACCAAATATTTTCCATACACACCCATCTAAAAATATAACTACTAGTCTACCCTAATATTTTCCATATACATCTATACAAAAATATATAATCCTTCCAAAAATACAAAAAGTGCCAATTTGTCCTATACAATTTAGCTTTGTGCACGAGTGCATCCATCTGTACCAGAGAAAAAGAGAAATAATGTAAAATTAGACAAATAATGAAAAATGTCCATGAAAAGTTAAGGTCACATTAGCAAATTAAATAACTATCATTATCAAATTGTTACATAAAACAACAGCATTCTTATGTTATAGCATTACCACTTTGGTATTTCATTGTTTAGTTTTTTGAACGGACTTAAATGTAATTCAAAGAAGAACAACTTAAAAATAATTAAATAAAACAACAGTTCACAATAAAATGCAATGGACTTCTCAACTAGCAAATATAAACTATACATATTGGCATACGAGAGTGTCTAACCATACTGAAGGGGAAAATTGAAGCAGAATTCAAATGATTCATCTATCTGTACCAAAGAAAAAAGAAGAAATTACGTTAGGTAATTTTTTATGAAAATATTTGCGCATCACATATTGTAAAATTGGACAAAAAATGAAACATGTCCCATGGAAAGTAAAGTAACATGAACAAATTAATTGACTATCATTACCATTTTGTAAAATAAAAACAACAGCCATTCATAGTATATATCCAATAAACATTACAATTTCTAACTATTGTCCACAATTTGCCAATATTGACCTATGCTTCAACAATGGAAACTAAGTTTTAAAATTTGGAGCTATCGTTTCATAATTAGTTGTATTTTATATCTTTTTGTACTACTATTTGGTCCAAAGTTTTTTTTTTCCCCTTGTTTTTTTTTCCCCTTGGTCCAAAGCTTAAAGAGCTGATAGAACGTCTCACATGTAAAATTTTCTAGACTTGCATCCATGTAGAGCAGTGCAATGGTAGAAGGTTCAGTGCATCAGCATAATCAGCAAGTTGATGATAGCTTCACCGAGGATGGCAGATTATGAAGAACCCTGATGCCAATTCAATTCAAGATATCATAAGTAATCACTATAGGATAAGGGTAATAAGTGCAGAAAAATACAAGAGCTCAGTATCAAGTACAGATAACTAGCAATACAAAAAATAATTTATAAACATAAGAATCAAAGTGAAGAATTATGAAGATAAGAATCAATTTGAATTTTACTACTTCCACATATTATGCATATTGAAACAAAGTTGTTATTCCTATGGGAAGAGTCAAGACAAAAGATGGTCACATTGCTTCTTCCATTAGAATCCCCTAGCCTTCTCACATAACACCCTAACCTACAACAGAGGAAGAAGATGTCAATGAGAACCCTTTTCCATTACACTAAAACAGAAAGGTATCCATTAAAAACTGTGAGAATAAGAGATAACCCACCTTAGGCAGTTGATCTTTCATATTTGATTTTGGGTACTCAGACAAATGTTGCTAAGCAAACGTCACACAACAGATCCTTGTTGAAACACGTTAGTTCTCCAACCAAAAATAAAGTACATTTACTCAAATTTGTCACAAGCATCCTGTGCAACTTCTCATGTGCACTTGCATCCAAAACCCTATAACATTTTAAAAGTATAGAACTCCATCAATAATTAATTTCGTCACATTTCAAAAACAAACAATCGGACTTTAGCTGCTCAACAAGAAACCCATTACAGTTTTAAGCAATTAACCAGCTGGGAAGCATCATGCCCAATGTACCTTACAAAACCCATATATATTTACATCTATTTCCATTATATTATATAAAGCCTATACTTGAGTTCACCTTGTCTCTTGGTTTTTTTCTTTCAACAATGCCCTTCATATTCAATAACTACCTCATCCAATAACTGCTTTATCAAACTATCCATAATTGTTAAAAAGTTTTCAATGAAAACTTTTCATCGTTGATCAAATCACACCTCAATGGACAAACAATTCAAGCATACAATCGTGAAATTACAAACACATGGCTTGAACGCATTGCTAGTATGTGTGTATATATTTATCTTCTATCTATCTATACTATATTAACAAAACCACGATAGTGTAGACAAAGCCGGCTCACGCTATAACTGCTTGGAACAGATTATGACCTTATTTAACTGTTTCAATTCGTAATTGTCAATCTAATTATTTCAGTCGCGCACAGGTAGTGTGTGCCGACACTAGTGTGAGTGTGTGTGTGTGTGTGTATATATATATATATATAGAGAGAGAGAGAGAGAGAAAAGCACACCTGAACCATGGTGAGACCTCATCCACCAAAGTGAGTACCCTCCGGTAATTCCTTCCTCTTTACTTTGCTTCATAGAAACACACTTCACAAGCGTCACAACAATCTCCACAACCAAAAAAGCAAACTCATGATCCACACCTCATTCCCAAATCGGAACATACTGAAACTTCTTCTTCACCAATTTCGACCCCGTACCCAATCTCGATCCCCCGAAGACTCTCCAGAACCGAAAACCCCTCTATTTCAGCATCACTGTAGCATTCCCAGGCCTCAAAGCAATGAATCAAGCGAGCCCTCTGGATTTGAAAGGAGTAGGGTTTACAGGACAACTGAGAAGAGATAAGTTGCAAGCAATTCAAGCAAAGCTTGTAAGTGGTGAACAATTGGAGAGCGAATTGGGGGTCAAGTTTGGGGTTCGAGAGGCGTTTGGGATGAGAGAGAGGAGCGATGAGGAAGGAGAGGAACTTCTTGGCGAGAGATCGAGGAAGGATTGGTGTCTTTCGTGGCGCGTTTGATGGCTTTTTGGATTTGGGCTTGGTGGTGGTTGAGATCAGTGAATGGCGTAAGTAATCGGAGAAGAGTGGTGGAGGTCGTGAGATCGGGATTGAGTTTGGAGATGAGAGGGACTCGGCGTCGGAGTCCATGGATGTGGTGTGGAGAGAAGAGAGAGAGAGAGAGAGAGAGATTAGAGAAGAAGCAGGGGAATGAAGTGAAATGTATGGGCGCCAATGTTGCCCCGCCTAATGTCCAGTTCAAAGTAGGCTCGAATGTATGTATATAGGGAAATTCTACTTTACACCGCCATACGCTCCCAAATATGTATTTTTTTTAAAATAAATTATGATCGATTTTTTTTTTTCATGAAATTTTTTATTATATTTTATGTGTTATTTAATTATATTTTTTTACTTTTAGTTATAATTAAAAAATGTGAAATTGTATTTTTTTTTAATTATAAATGTATACGATACACACCATTTGAGAGATATTTATAGTCTTTCTCATGCATATAATATTGTGATTTTTCTTTTTTTTGCATATTGTTTAAAAAAAAATTTATTCTCAACAATCCTTTTTAAAAATAATAGTTGTGTTAATTATTTTAGTTAACTTTTTACTATAGATTTATATTTAGGATGATAGTTTTTTTTTTAAATTGATTTGATAGTTATGAGAAAATAATCAAATTAATTATAATTTGGATATGATATTTTATATTATTAACTATTTTAACTTATTTTTATTTTTATCAACTATTTTAGCCAAAATCCAACTTTTCAAACCCGCCATTGTTAAAACATTTTACTTTTCAAATCAATATAAATTAAAAAATAAAAATAAAAATAAAAAATGAAATTTTTAAAAGAAGTTTATAACAAAGTACATATATTTTTGCTCCCTTTTTTTCTTAGGACACTCGGGCCTCGTTTGAGAATAGATTATTTTAGTAATTTTTTAACTTTTTGACTAAAATATGAGGTAAAAAAATTAGTATGCTTGGAATGAATTTTTAGTTTTTTATGAAAAGACGTGCAAAAATGAAGAGAAAATAAAAATCTTTGATTTTTTTATATATTAGATTTTTTGATTTTTTTAAAACTTTTGACTTTTAAACTAAAATAGCACATGCCAACCGAAGCCTCAGTCTAAAAATCCAAATTGCAATTTGTTTACCCAAAAATCTAGGAATTAAAACACTTTGTGCATAAGAATAAACTCAAACAAAATGACTAAAACACCCTCTCTCTCTCTCTCTTTATATATATGTGTGTGTGTGTGTGTGATATATCCGAACCACACTATCGCTTGGTTTGGGAAGTGGGTTGCCTTTTTTATTTTTGGCTATTTTAGCCTGGGGCTAAAAAGTCTGGTTTGGAAAGGGTTTTGGCTTTTCTACTTTTTTTATGAGAGAAAGAATATAATGATTATGCGTTGGATATGATGTTTTGTCTTATTGGGGCTAAAAAGCCTATTTTGTTTTTTGTGACTGTTTTAGCCCCAAACCCACTTCTCAAACAATGCCTATAAAGATCAAAACACTCTCTCTTCTCACCTCTCTCTATCTTCTCCTCTCTCTTCTCTCCAACCTCACCGTCCACCGTCTTGTCTCGCCTCGCCTCTCATCACCGTCGTCGCCACCACCCCCACCACCCCCACTACCGTCTGCACTGCTCTCTTCTTGTTCACCTTCACCGTACCTAGCTTGTATAGCGTTGATATTATCGATCTACCTCGTGTGACTCAGATCTCACTCCTTTTTCGTCGTCCACCTCCACCGTGAAGCCCTAATGACGAAACATCATGGTCGTCATCATCATCAACATTCCAATGATGATCTGGCACTACCGTCTTCACCACTCCAACTCCGCCGTCTGCTTTGGACCTCCTCACTATGCCAATGATCTGGTCTCTAAGAAACGACATCAACATCGATGTATATATTCATCTTGAAGCTAAACATTTCTATGTATACATAAATTCATCGATGTATATATTCATATAGAGCACAATCAAAGATCTGAACAGTAGTCATAGATATATTCATAGATCTGTTCATATTTTAGGCAATGAAGATCTTCGCTTCTATATATATTCACAGATTTTGAACAGATTCTTATATATTTTTCAGATCTATTATGTTTTGTGTTTTTAAATCTATTTTTTAGATTCTTAGAGCTATTTTTTTATCTGTTCAAATTTTGTTTTGTTTTTTTGTTGGTGTAAAATTGGATTTTATCTAATACTCTAATATGGTATTAATTTTTACTCTAATATGGTACAAAATTAGAGTATTCTCAGGTCGACACTCCATGTACTCTCTCTCTCTCTCTCTCTCTCACTTCTGTACTCTAATATTATTAATTTTGGTTTGTTTTCTTTTGTTTTTTTTGCCCTTGCATTTTGGTGGCCACCAGCAGTGAGGTGGGGGTGAAGGAGAATCTGTGTGAGAGAGAGAACAATCTGATTTGTTTAAACAGAGAACAGGTGGGGACAATTGGTTTCCCTCTAAAATTTTCACACATTTGGCGACAAAAGTAGTTTTTGGTCGGCAAATGTTAATAATTGGTGACTAAAATTTTGTTGTAGCCAAATCTTAATTAACAGCAAAAGTTTTTGGCGACCAAAATTTTGGTCGTCAAAGAGAAAAAATAATTTTTTATTTTTCATTCTGCGATTAAATAGTTTTAGTAGCCGAAACTCAATATACGACGACTAAAATATTTTTAATCGCTGAAAATAAGTTTTCGGCGACGAGATAGTTTTAGTTGCCAAAACTCAATATACGGCGACTAAAATATTTTTAGTCGCTAAAAATAAGTTTTTGGACAACCAAAATTTTGGTCGCCAAAAGATAAGAAATAATTTTTTATTTTTCATTCGACGACTACATTGTTTTAGTAGCTAAAATATTTTTTGTTAATATTTTTTGTTGCTAAAAATAAGTTTTTTGGCGACCAAAATTTTGGTCGCCAATTCCACAACCAACTTCTTTTTGATCTTCCGCGACCAACTTATTTTTTGGTCGTCAAAATGTGACCTTTCGCGACCAAATTTGTAGTTGGTCGCCAAAACCATATCACTTTCTGCGACCAACTCATTTTTTAGTCGCCAAAATTTGACCTTCTGCGACCAACTCATATTTGGTCGCCAAAAATAATGATCATTCGTGACTAATTAATATTTGGTCGCCAAAATGTAACTTTTAGCTACCAACTTTTATTGGTCGCGGAAGGTGGTCGCTAAAAATGCAGATTATTGTAGTGTATTCATATATTTCCCTCTACTTAGAAAAAATATCAAGTGTGATGGTGTTACCATTTGGATGTGTTATCAATCAATAAAAAGATGTAAGTAGATTAAGTGAACAATTCTTGTTTTCTATTAAACCAACAATATAGTGATCTCTATCACAAATTAAAAATATTTATTAGATGTTATCATCGTTTCATTTAATATTTACTCATCTCCTTCTCTTGCATGTGTGTTTCATTTGAAAAAAAAAGTAACGCACATAATTTTAATTATAAAGATGGATACGGTCTTCTTAGATAATGTGAGACACATTGAATATGTAAGTCTCATCTTATATTAAATTTTTTTATCTAATTCTGTGATTGAATTTTAGATATAATTGATTTTATTTTGTGTATTTTTATATGATTTTTTGTGTGTGGTTATGATGTGCAGGGAAGAGATTTTCTACATTGCATATTTAATGTTGGTCAAGTATTTCTTTATTTGGCAATTTGATGTTATTTTGTTCGACATCATCACATTTGAGTTTTGACTAGGCAAACTTTTGCCACATTTGTCCTAGGAGGTTTTACAGGGTAACACGTAGCCCAGATTCAAAAGGACACCTAGACAGACTTAAATTATTTTATTTATTTATTTATTTTTTTTTTTTTTTTGGGAAGAACCGACAGGTTTTTAACTGTGGGAGGCAAAGACCCGTACATAATTGAATTTAATAGTTGCACTTAGAGGACATTTTTAGAATAAAATTTTCATAACATCAACATCAACACTTAAATTTTGCTTTATAAAGTAATATAGAAGATTATAAAATTGTATTGAAGCTCTTTCATTACATATTTAAGGTTGTTAGCGCGGCTCAAGAATTTTTATCTAATAGGTCTTTCAGAAAAAAAAAAAAAAATAAAAAAATAAAAAATAAAAAAATTCAACTCAATGTAAATCGTTTCTCTAATTTTGTAAATTTAAATAATAATTAGTAAAATTAAAACCCTAGTTCTATGATATCCATGAAATATCCATGAAGAAGAAGAAAAAAATTCATGACTAAAAGTTTCACGACCCGCTCCCTATGCCCAAGGGTTACGTATCGTGATGGCCAATAACTAAGGTTACCTCTGGCCAATTCTTAAACAAATTAATAAACGCGAGCAGAAGTAATATTTAAGTGAGGGTACCAAAATAATTATCGGAGCTTCTATTTTTATTACAAAATTTATTGACCCAAAAGGCCAATATTTACATAGAAAAATATCATAAAAGTATTGTGTGTGTCTATTCCGCAATCCCGCGTCTAAATTTTTCAAAAGCTATTTCTGAATTGTATTGTTTCCTGAAAATTGATAAACAACTATAAGTACATGGCAGAATGATAAATATTATACCAAGAGTATAAGGGACACGGAATAACCATGGATAGTTATGTCACTAAAATATTTAAAATAACTAGTCTGAACAAATAACCATTTAAGTAGCAAAACTGAGAATATGTAAATAAATAACCATAACCACGATACGAACAGAACAGAACAGAGGTCACAAGAGTGACAGTCAGAACAAAGGTACGGATTCAAGAGGTGACTCGTACGGATTATAGAGGTGGCTCCCACAGATGCATGGACTCAAGAGGTGGCTCGTACGAACTCTGGAGGTGACTTCCACGATAGTGTAACACTTAGTTCCATACAACACTTTGCTCCACACCAAAAATCAGAGGGTCAATGGATTCATAACACTACAGAGGTACGGATTTAAGAGGTGGCTCGTACGGATTATAGAGGTGGCTCCTACAATAGTGTAGCACTTATCTCCGCACAGAACAGAGATCAATAGATCCATGACAACAGAAGGCCACAAAGTGACCAAATAGAAGCCGATAGTTATTTAAGTCCCCACCTAAGGCGTGAGACTCTCGTGGTAGTACTTACAAAACATAATTATATATAAGGTCATAGTCAAATATTCTTTAAAATATAAACAAACATATATATAGGTTTCATTTTAAGCAAATAAGGTTCAGAAAATAATCCACGTAACTGAAATATTAATATAATTTATAAAACATAACTTGCATAAAATAAATTATGGTAAGTCAAAACATATGTAAAATATATTATGGTAACTCAAGATATAATATAACTCACCTTAATTTTAATAACTCACTTGATTAAAGCCGAAATGTTCATCATTGAGGCCGTTAATTAGAATCTCTTAACTTCACTTGCTGGTCAAACCGTATACTTTATGTGTGTTGAATGTCAATTAGGTTGTACATAGTCGGAGCATTAAAATGGCAAAAAGACAGAATTTGGGAGAGAGTTGACTTTCTGACGTGCGATTTTTCCCGCAGGGTGGTGACGTTCTCGCAGTGCGTTGACTTTTCTGGGAAGTCAACCCGACATTTTTAAACCTGTTTGGACGAGATTGGAAGTATAAAAAGGCAAGGAAAAGGCCTTTCTAGGGTTCTAAAGTTGTTTTGACCTAAAGGGAGAGGCTAGGGTTTGGAAGGGAAGAAAAAACAAAAAGCTTCAAGGATGTCTCCCATGGTGGTTTCTTCTCCATCTACCTCCTTCCACTCCTCCATGAGTGGCTAGTCTCATTTTCTAGGGTTTTAATGAAACCCTAGCCATGCAATTAGTTTGTTTTCTTTTTGATTTTTAATTATGTAAAGGTTTGAATATTTGTATGGTGATTTAGAAGTTTCTTTTATATATTTTTCATTATTTCTTCGAATATTTGATTTTCTATGATTGTTGAATGTTATCCATACATAAGTTTTCTATTCCTTCACATTCAAGGTATGAGACGAACCATGCTACGAGGAACGAGTCGTATCACTACCTTAGTTTAGAGTGAACGATTCATATTACTGAGATGGTTCGTGCTCGTACATTGAATGTGATGATCTTCTTGTAAAATGCTCAAGCTTGTAGTTGCGAAACATTAATCCGGTTCAAACCATAACATAATTGATTTCAATTGGAAACCCTAATTGTGGTTAGTGGTAATTCTCTATCTTAGTATTTTTCCCAATTCAGTAAACCCAATTTCAATTATTATTGATAATTAATTTCTTAATTTAATTTATCGTTATTAAATTAGGTTATAAACAACAATCTTTTATCAAATAATTTAGGAATTTGACAATTAAATTAGTTTAATTTCACAATAGTCATGTGGATCGATACTAGACTTGCCATTATTCTAAAAGAATTTGGTGTAGTTTAGTTTAATTTTGGTGTGTTCAACGACCCATCAAATAATGGTCCTAAAATAACCTAATTTAGTTTTTTTATTTGATATATTTGTCTAGTTTAAATTGTTCGTAGTGATTCTGGTTAGTTAATTAGTTTGTGGATTGTATTTTTATTTTTATTTTATTTTTATTTTTATTTTTAATTGGTTTGTTTGTTAGTGATGTATTTTTATTTTATTTTTTTTCTATATTATGATGTAATTGTTCATTTAATTATTAAGTAGTTTAGTTCTTATTTTATTATTTTATTTTCTTTTTCTATTAATTTTAAACAAAAAAAAAAAAAAACTGTTGTTTAAGTTTAGTTTAGGTATTTTTTCTATACTAGTACTTTTCTAGTTTAGTTATTTTATAGTTTAGTTTAGTTTTAGTGTAGTTTATTTCTAATTTAGGTTAATTTAATTTAATGTCATTTTTATTCGTTTTATAATTATTTGTTTAAAAAAAAAAAAAAAGTGGGAATTGCATTGGTGTGTCCATAGTGGGCAAACTTGTGCTTTCATATTTTATTCTATTCTCATGATTGGTTCCACGGGTTTGTGTCTATTTGCTTTTGGTGTGTGCAGGCTATGAGTCAACGTGTTGCTCGGGCCTCCAAGAAGGGCCAGAGGTTCCATCTCTTCGGCACCACCACCGCCACGCCACCGTCACCACCATCCTCGCCCCGCACCCACCGGGTGACTGCCACGGCGGAGTGGGCTTTCACGCCCTCTTCACAAGCTCACGCAGTTCAACCTGCAATTTTTTCAGGGTGACGCAGACAAAACTTGGGCCGTGAGAGCTCCGACTCCGCGGCAACAGTTGGGAGTTTGCACTGTGACAGCGCTACTTTTCCTCGTTGGTACGACTCTTCTACAGAACCTATATGAGTCACCCCCGAGGATGGACTGCTCTCTAAACATTGATGGTCAGGCTGTCCACATCACCTCATCCATGATTGCCACAGGTTAGGGTTTTTCGCCAAGCCGGAATATCAGCCCTTCCGGAAGTTGAGGATCGCCAGCCCATCCATAGCCTCATCCAGCAATACTTCCGGGCGCCCATGATGACCTCAGTTTCACATGCTTGCGGCAAGAGCAAGCTGCTAACCGCTTGCTATTCCTTGATCCGTGGGTCCATAAGAATGTTTTCTACTTGGGCATCGAGCTGAGCGTCGGTTGGAGTTTGTTGGGTCTTACACGGATGTATCAGTATGGCTATCAAGTCCCGCTGCGCATACATCTGGATGCATTTGCGGAAATTCTACGAGAGGCAGTTCCGCCGATCCTATGCAAACTGACTTGGCCACTACCTTTGCCAATCTGCTGACACTTGTGTTTCAGTGAACCACCTCCCCATTGCTGAGGATGAGTAGATTGATAGAGGGTATCCGAATTCGGTCACGGAATGGCAGCATAGCCTTATATTGCATCCCGCAGCAGGTTGGTCCCCATTGTGAGGCCCAGGAACCCCGTACATGACCACCCAGCTCATCTGTTCCCCCCGTGCCTCCCCATGGGGACCCGCTCTACATGACTCGCGAGAGTAGTACTTACAACTTCAGCACTCTGTGGATCAGGTCCACAGTACTCTTTGATATCACCACAGTCTCAGGGAGTTGAGCACGGATTTTCAGGTGCATTGGACTATCGGCGCGACCTTCGACCAGCTGCTCGCCACCAGCAACGGGTTCAGGATGACGCCTTTGAGACGCGCTCTTTGATGCAAGCTTTGTTCGCCCAGCATTTCCGCCACCACCACACCGCTTCCCCGTAGTACCCGCTGTATATTGCTTTGTTTTATTTTATTTATTTTTATTATTTTTTTCTTTTTAGTTCTTTCTTTCTTCAAAAAAAAAAAAAACAAAAACAAAACAAAACAAACAAAACAAACAAAAAAAAAACAAAAAACAAAAAAAGAATGTGTATATGTTTCTCTCTGCCTCCCCTGTGCACATTTCCTTTACTTTTCCATTGAGGACAATGCCATATTCAAGTTGGGGGATGAGGGTTATATTTTCTTTTGTACATTTCTATTTGGCTATAATTCATGCTTATACCTGTTTCACTTGACTGCATACTTCACTTGATGTGACTTTTTGCTAGTAGGGTGATGATATTTGCATATGTTAATTGGCGAGCATAGTAGACTGTATGAAAAGGGTTTTATTGGGTAGATATGCATGCGATGTTTGCACGAGGAGAGTTGTCGTGTTTGTGGTTTTAGTACACTTGTCATGAGTATGCCTTAATTCACATGAACACACTATCATAACGGTGATCTTTTTATTATAATCCTGGTGTACATTATTGATAATAGCTAAAGTTGCAGAAAAGAATAAATGAGGAGCCAAGATTTAAAAAAAAAAAAAAAAAACACTTGATGTTTGGGTTCGTAGCCTTTTAACTCGAGTTATTAAGCCCGTAGGGATGTCTCTACACCTAATGCCCTAAAACGTTTGGTTTGGGAGTCATTAGCCCAAAACTTGCTACATGGGTTAATTAGAAAGCTTAAGGGACTTGGACATTGCACAGTTAAGGAAAAATAAAAAGAATGACTTGTTCGGATTTGTAGCTTTTTCAACTTGAGCTATTAAGCCCGTAGGGGTGTCTTTACACCTGGTGCCCTAAAACCGTCTGGTTTGGGAGTCATTGGCCCAATGCTTGTTACATGGGTTGATTAGAAAGCTTAATGGATCAGGACATTGCACAGTTAGTTAAAAAAAAAAAAAACTTTTGAGAATCTTGGCTGCAACAGGTTAGTTTTTCTATATATGTTAGTGTATTATGAGTTACACTAGGCTATTATAGTGGATAGTTAACTAATATGGAGATTGCACTTTACATCGAGGGTACTCATGACTTGTCTACTAGCATGCACAAGTATAGGAACTTTACTTTTGTATTAACTGAATTATGGTTTCGACTCAATAGGTTCCTTCATGCTTGTCCACTATGCCTTAATGACTCATGATGTCTCAATATCACACTGTAGTGGCACATAAGTTGATTGTTAGGTGGAGTAGTGTGGTCATTGTTGTTGAGTATAGATGAATATGTTAATGTTTGTGGGTATCATTTCTGGAAACCCTCACGAGACTTTACTCGTCCACTTGGGGTAACCTTGTGGTTTAAAGGCTTGTTGCATATTCTAAATGCAACCGTTTTCCCACGAAAGAGGAAATAGATAGATTTTGTTTAATTTTATTTTATTTTACTTGCTTGAGAACTAGCAAGTAGTAAGTTGGGGGATGTAATTAAGGCTAAAATGTACATCATTAAGGCCGTTAATTAGAATCTCTTAACTTCACTTGCTGGTCAAACCGTATACTTTATGTGTGTTAAATGTCAATCAGGTTGTACATAGTCGGAGCATAAAATGGGCAAAAAGACAGAATTTGGAGAGAGTTGACTTTTCCGCACGTGCGTTGACTTTTTCTGGGAAAGTTAACCCGATATTTTAAACCTATTTGGACGAGATTGGAAGTATAAAAAGGCAAGGAAAAGGCTTTTCTAGGGTTCTGAAGTTGTTTTGACCTAAAGGGAGAGGCTAGGGTTTGGAAGGGAAGAAAAAACAAAAAGCTTCAAGGATGTCTCCCATGGGGTTTCTTCTCCATCTACTCCTTCCATCCTCCATGAGTGGCTAGTCTCATTTTCTAGGGTTTTGATGAAAACCCTAGCCATGTAATTAGTTTGTTTCTTTTTGATTTTTAATTATGTAAAGGTTTGAACATTTGTATGGTGATTTAGAAGTTTCTTTTATATATTTTCATTATTTCTTCGAATATTTGACTTTTGTGATTGTTGAATGTTATCAATACATGAGTTTTCTATCCTTCACATTCAAGGTATGAGACGAACCATGCTACAAGGAACGAGTCGTATCACTACCTTAGTTTAGAGTGAACGATTCGTATTACTTGAGATGGTTCGTGCTCGTACATTGAATGTGATGATCTTCTTGTCAAATGCTTCGAGCTTGTAGTTGCGAAACATTAATCCGCTCAAACCATAGCATAATTGATTTCAATTGGAAACCTTAATTATGTGGTTAGTGGTGAATTCTCTACCCTAGTATTTTTCCCCAATTCAGTAAACCCAATTTCAATTATTATTGATAATTAATTTCTTAATTTAATTTATTCGTTATTAAATTAGGTTATAACAACCAATCTTTTATCAAAATTAATTTAGGAATTTGACAATTAAATTAGTTTAATTTCACAATAGTCTCTGTGGATCGATACTTGGACTTGCCATTATTCTAAAAGAATTTGGTGTAGTTTAGTATTTAATTTTGGTGTGTTCAACGACCCATCATCACTCTTTCTTTCTACTATCAAAGACCCTCTCAACTTCCATTATTTTTTCTTCATTTTCTCTTTTCTTTTCCTTTCTTTCTCTCTTCTTTTCCTTTTCTTTCCCACAGAGTGATCAACTCCTCCCTATTTATAGGGAGGTAAAGCGTCATCCAGCCAACGCGGCAGCTCGAAGATTTGTGCATAACTCACAAAATTTATACTTATCTTAATAATAAATATTTAAGATAATTATACTTTGGCCTAATTTTTTAATATAACTATATAAATAAATTAATCTCTAATTAAAATTACACTCTATCATATACCAATAGTAAATTAATTATTTATTTTACTACCACACCCATTATTATTATTATTATTATTATTATTTATTTACTCTTACTCTATATTTATTTATTTACTATCTTTAATTTTAATTTGGTCCAACTACTATTATAATTCCATATTTCTATTAATTTGGCCCCAAATAATAATTCCTAATTTAATTACACTTTATCTCATACACCTGTAACATTTAATATTTTATTTTACTCTTACGAAATATTTAATTAAACATTTAGGATTTTTCTCATTTATAATTAAATAATACTAATATAAAATTTAAGAACAACTTAAATTTTCGAATTGTTACAAAAAATCACAAATTCACTACAATTAATTAAGTACATTTCTTTGGGGATATGTCAATCTCAAGTACAATTCTCAAATTCCCATGAGCATTTTTTTTTTAATTTTTCATTTATCAATCAATATAAGATAAATTGTAAATATAATAAAAATTACATGAAAGCAGACATTTAGGAGTGGTTTGAGATATTCTAAATAAATGTAGTTTTTAAATTTTTATAAATAAAAAAAATATGTAAAAAAGTAAAGAGGAAATTTTGATAAATGTTGATTAATGTGACAAAAATAAATGTACATATATAAAAAAAATATACTTTTTTAATGTATGCCAAAAAAAGGCTCAGTAATGAAAGAAAGTTCAACCACTTAGCCATAATAAAAAAAATATCAAGTACAATAACACACATAAGGAGCCATGTCATTAAAGGAGCCAAACTATCTACAAGATGGAGTAAAATTGTCTTGAGATTGGAAAATGTGTCAAGCAATTTTTGAGAAAATGGACAAGGCTATAATTAATTGCTTGCAGTAACAACTCTTTCTTTTTAAAAATATCATAAAATTTATATCTGATGGAAAAAATAATTTTCTTAAAAATTCATAACACCTTAGTTGCAAGGAAATTAAGAATATTTAATTATTTAAAAAATCATAACAACTTAGCTACAAACAAGTTTTCTTCAAAAAAACAAAAAAACAAAAAAAACAACAACAACAGATTTGCTTCTAAGCAAATATTTGGAACCAATTTAAATTTGATGTTTCCACTGTAAAAATTTCCTGGTGTCATTCTCAACAAGTTTCAAACTTTTCTCCCACTACTTTATTTTTATGACTTTCACCTTAATAAAAGTCATAGACGCATGAAAAAGCTCTCAATCTAAAAAAAAGCAAAAAATGATTACTTAACATTTCATTCAAATTAGAGATTGAATTTTGTGCAAATTTGTCTCTTGTCATTATTTGGATGCATTATTTGCGGTAAATAAGAAAAGAAAATTCTACTAAATTCAATTTATCCTCTGTAGCTTTCATTTGAAACGTGGTTTGAAAATAACAACTGAAATTCAAATATAGAACAGAGGAAAAAGATTATAAATTTCAGTCTTTCTAACGAATTTTCCATTGCGGAATATTGGAAATCCAACAAAAAAGTTGCTTTTTCCACATCAAAAAGGCCACAAAACAAAACAAAGACAAAATATGTTTGGAATAGTTTCATTGCTCTCATCCACAAGTTTGACATTTAAATTTTGAATTTTTCAATATTGAAGATGAAGAAATCAAAAGAATATGAGTTACTTAACTGACCAAGTTAAATTATGCAACTCAAAATTGATGATAAAATAGTTTTTTTTTTGTTATTTTTTATTTTTCTAAGTCTTCAGCCTAGTAAAATTGATGATAAAATAGTTTTTTTTTTTTTTTTTTTTCTTTGGTTAATGAAAAATCATCCCACTCTCCCGCATTTCGAGTAAAGAGACTATAACCTGGAAAGTTGCCCCAACCTCTCAAGAAACTCCGCTTAAGTCAGAACTCGCGCAGCTGGGGAGGGGGGAGCATTGGGCCCACACCAAGTGCTATAATAGCAATAACTTGAGGTTAACCTCCTAACCAACTGCGTTACGCCCAAGAGATTGGCCCAAGAGGTTTCAAACTTGAGACCTAAGGTCTTAACCCCCAGACCTTTACCAAATTACCAAACACTCTTGGATTAATAAAATATTATTTTAATCATTAAATCAACGTAGGTTTGTATAAAATGTTTAAAATATTATTTTCAATACTCTTTTTTTTTTTTTTCCCTACTAGTTTATTTAATGAAAATAAACAAATATTTTAAATTGAAAACAAATTAAAAGTTTCAGGATTTATTTTATTTTAAAGATCAAATTCTAGTTTTTTTGTTTTTTGGTGGTAGTTTCCCAATTTTTTATATGCAATGCAACACATATATATACATGTTACTGAGGGATGAGCACATCATATGAGCTTGTTTTCACAAAATTCTCTACAACTATGACATCTAATCAAAGATGGTTTAAAATCCTCTAGCCAATGAAACTTATGATCGGTATCTGACATTGCAAACTAGGGGCAGAGTATGTGGCCTGTCCATCTCCCTTGGCATGTTCATTTCTGAAGGCTGTGGTAGGGATGGGGAAGGTGATGCCATCAATTTTATTTTTTTAAAAGTTTTTTTGAACTATTTGGATTGATGGATTTTAAATTGATGGAATTTAAAGTTGAATTTTATACAATTATAAGAAGATTAGTTATTGAAAGTAGATAATGACTTTAAAGTAGAGTATTGAACATAGGTACGGTTCATGTATTTTGTTAAGATATTTGTATAAGTAGAACGTTAATTTTATGGAACAATTTCAAATATTTATTTATAAAAAGTTAAACTATCATTAAAGTTCTTAAATCCATTCTTTATATTTAAATATAGAACATTATATTGATTTCAAGGCTATATACAAGTCTGATTAATGTTAATCTATTCTCATTAATATTTATTATCTTGTTGTATTTCTTCATTCTGTCATAATAAAAAATTGATTTTGCCCATTAAAAGAATCACACACACACAAAAAAAACAAAAACAAAAACAAAAACAAAACCTTCAAAATAGAGAAGTACTAACAAACCAAACTCAGTAATACCTATAAGACAGGTGTCGTTTGCCAAACTTGGTTTTTTGATTTTTTTGACTTTTTTACTCTGAAACTTTTTTGTTCGTTTAGTTTTCTTGTTTGGCTTTTTTGATTTTTTTGCATTGGAATGACAAAATTGCCCTCTACTTGGAAATGGTGCTTTTTTGACTTTTTGTTTGTATATTGGTCAATTTGGTAAATTTGTATCAAAAGTCAAGTGCTTTGTCATTTTGTAATTTTGTAGTTTTTTTTTTGTCCATATGTGCTTATTTCCCAACTCAAAAACCAAACGGGGGCTTAATAATGATTTTATCAATTTCTATTGAAACCAAGTCCTAATACAATCATTACTAAAAATAATTTTTTAGTGACGATTTTTTACATATATCGTTAAAAATTGACAATTAGTAACTTTTTTTGGATCACTATTTTTATAAATTGTCACTAAAATATAAAATTAGTGACTTTTTTGTGACAAATTTTCAAATTGCTGTTGAAATTTAAAAGAAGGAATTACGTGTAAATTCTAATAAATGTACTATAGTGACCCCGGTCTTTCCCATTTGGTTACTGCGTTCCGGACTTGGTTCCGTGGACTTATTGTTGTATCATTCTCATTTCTAGCCTTTCCTCTTTGTATTTGAGTCTTGGGTTGTGATGGGCAGGTTCGAAACAGGTTTGTAGTACTTTGAAACCAAAAGTTGATGCCCAAATTTTGGCCTTCACGCTCAAGCGGGGATGTTGGCGCTCGAGCGGGCCCTTCGTTGTTGCTTCTCCGCTCGAGCGGGATTTTTGACGCTCGAGCGTAATTCTTCATCTCCCAGTACTTTGCTCAGCAGTTCGTCCGCTCGAGCGGTAGTTTTGACGCTCGAGCGTGACCCCCTTTATTTTGTCCCTTCGCTCGAGCTGGGAGTTTGACGCTCGAGCGGGGACCCTCACCTGCAAAACTTCTGGAAGTGTGCGATCGACGCTCGAGCGGCTATTTTCACGCTCGAGTGTGAGTCTGTGTCTGACGCTCGAGCGGGGTTTTCCACGCTCGAGCGGGGAATCGATTACATCAGTCCGAGATCTCACTTTCAGGATCACTTTTTGACCTACTTTCTCTCTTAACTTTTAAAAACCGCCACTTGAGAGTTTCTCTCTCTACTCTTACCTTCTCTCTAAGATTTGATCTACTCCCGGTGGTTTCTACCCTAGTTCCTTTGGAAGAAAGGTAGAGCTTCGCGAGGGCTTTCTTTTAATCTGAAAAAGAGAGGATTTGGAGCACTTTGGGTTTTGGGTCATTATCTCCATCATCTCCATTTGAGTTCTTCACTTCGAGGTAGAGATTTCCTACTCCATATTATAGGTGTTGTTCTAAGTTTGGTATTTTGATATGTTGGGTTGTTTGGTAATTTTGGGAAAAACCCTAATTGTTGTAATAAATTAATTTGTATAATTAATTTAAGGAAAATTGGGGAATTTAGTTGAATTCATGGAATTGGGAAAGTATAAGCTTAAATGGTGTAGTTGGATAGTTTAATAACACACCCATGAAATTGTTGAGTTTATATTTGTTATAACATTTATTTCCTGTTTAGAGATAATTGTTTTGGGCTATCGGTGAAGGATAGTCGTGATTGTTGTAGACATTGCATGTGGATTAGGGAAAACTGAAACTAATCACATTGGTTAAGTCATCGATTTTGACTGTTGAATTAATACAGAAAATACGTGTATTGATTGAGTGTTGTATATGGCAAATGTTTAATACATTGTATATGCATATTGTTGGGAGGAGATAGGGGATGTACTCCACGGTTTGGGAGGAGATAGGGGATGGACTCCATTAGCACCACTAATATGTGTGCTTATTGATTTATGGAAGTGTTTTTACATGTTATTGATACATCACTAAAATGTGTATCAATTAGGGAGTATGGAAGTGAATTTTGGTTGAGGTTGACACAAAACCAATATGTGTATCCATTATGATATAAGAAATGTTTAACATGATTTGATATCCCCATTGAATTGGAAATATTGTTAATGTGAGATGTAGTCTCACTGTTATAGTTTGGCCAGGTTCTGAGCCATATTGATAATAATGGAAAGTGAAACGTGTCATAAACATTAGTCTTATGAGACTGTATAATGATGTAATTGATTATCTTTGTTAACCATCTATCGAATGCTATTGCTTTATTCAATGCTTATATTTGGTTTAGTATATTTCTACTGGGCTGTGGCTCACCCTATACGGGAACATCATTTTCAGGTCCAGGTGATGTGCTACCTCCAAGGAATTAGCTTAGAAGGATTTAGAGTGGAAGATTCTGTTTAGATTAGCTGTTATTTCAATTTATTTGATATTACATGTAAACTCAAGCCAAGGGCTGAATTTGTAGTTGAGTTAGTACTCACATTTTTGTGCCCAAGTGTTAAGCTTGGAAAGATGTAAGCCCATAGGGCATTTATTTTGATGTTACATGTGATATCCTTCAATAATGATACTCTGATGAATGAGATAATGATTGGTTTTCTTTTATCAATGCATGCTACTGTTATATTATGGGTTTATTTTGAGGGCGTTACAACTTGGTATCAGAGCGTACCGGGTTTGAATACTTTGGGTACGTGGGAAGTGATTAGTATCACAATGGGTTCGTCTCGCTTGATAGAGACTTAGATGTACTGTTATATGCTTATATGATAACATGTTTATGTGATTATGTGGGTATGAGATTTAATTTCTAGGATGTTGACTGGATCCTTGGGTTTCTATGAGTCTTGTTAGAAAAGCACTTGATCAATGCTGTTTCTAATCGGAACTCTAGTAACACCTCGGGACTGTCATTATCCAAGAATGAAATTCGTAGGTGCTTATGTGATTATGTGCTTACGTGGAATGAATTATTGTTGTCCAATGCATTAGGACGCAAGTGTTATAGTTTTGGCACACTTATTAATGTGCTGACGTCTTTGTTACCTTTATTAGGATGTCAGGACGAGGACGAGGACGTGGTAGGCGTGGTGGGCAGGAGATGCCTATACCGGATGAGATTCCGGCAGTACAGGAGGGAGTTGGCCAGGCCAATGTGGCCGAGCCGGTAGGCCAGCAAGCTATGGGTGCTTTGGCCCGAGAAATAGCAGGGGCATTCAGGGAGTCAGTAGGCATTCTCAGAGTTGAGAATCAAGCTCAAGTTCATGTTGCAGATGCAGGGCCTTCTTTTCTGAAGATGGAGTTTTTCCGGTCTAACCCGGACGAATTTTTAGGTGATCCTAAAGAGCCACTTAAGGCAGATGAATGGCTCGAACAGACAACGAAAACGTTTGAGATGATAGGCATCGAAGACGAGGTACTGAAGGTGACCTTGGCATCTTTCCAGCTTAAGGGGGATGCGGGTCAGTGGTAGAAGTTCACTAAGAGTCGTATAGGAGGGACTTGGAAGGCTTTTGTTGATGCTTTCCAAGAGAAGTTCCTGTCTCCAGCTGTTAAGGAGAGGTTGAGAGATCAGTTCTGCCAGCTTAGGTAGCAGAGTTCTTCAGTGGCTGAGTTTGAGGCCGCATTTACTAGCTTATCCAAGTTTGCACCTGAACTGGTGGCGTCTGAGGAACGCCGTTGTATAGAGATTGAGAAGAAGTTGAGGTGCGGCCTCAAGCTGAGAGTTGGAGGGACTATGATTCGGGATTATGGACGTCTGGTCGATGCTGCAGCCCATATGGAGATTATGATACAGAAGGAGGAGGAAGGGCAGAAAGGCTCCAAGAGGAGTTAGGATGGCCAGAGTGATGGCAGGAGACAGAAGGGTTTTAACCCTCAGCAGTCTCAGGGTAGCTTTTCTAGATCGACTTTTCCTGTGCCGAGTGCTAGTTCTGGGAAAGGCAGCCAGGGAGACATTACCTGTTTCAAGTGTGGTCAGCTGGGCCACAAGTCTCCAGCTTGGCCGCAGAAGGGAGGAGGACAGAGAGTAGCGTTATCTTCGGCTCGATCTCAGAGCCAGAGTCAGGGTAGAGGCCAGCCGCTCTCTTGTTTCAGTGTGGTCAGGCAGGGCACATGAAGAGGTTTTGCCCGCAGTTGAGTGGCACATCTGGTGCATCTGGTTTGAGGCAGACTCAGAGTCATCAGCCAGCTCAGTCAGTTCAGGCCTCGAGGGCCAATCAGGGGGCTTTATCGTCCCAGTCTGTGCAGCAGTCTTATGCTCTTAGGGGTGAGCAGGTTGATCAGAGATCGTCTGGGCGCGTGTATGCTGTTACCGCGCAGGATCTTGTACCAGCTCCATCAGTTGTGAGAGGTACCTTCTTGTTTTGCAATTTGGTTGCTAGTGTATTGATTGATACGGGTGCATCTCATTCCTTTGTGTCTGCTGCATTTGCATCTGTTTTAGAGTTGGAGTTAGCACAGTTAGCATCTCCTAGTTGGAGTTAGCATAACTTTCAAAGGAGTTTATTTTAAGAGGTGGAAAGGAAAAGTTTTTTTTTACCTTAGCCTTTTGAAAGTTGTATATGTTCTTACCGAGAAGAATCCAATCAAAATCCCAACCGAGGAGATGAATGATGAAGACTACGAGGCACATGAAGCAAAAGTGGCTTCCTACAATACAGATGAATATAAATGTCATTTTTATCTCTTAAATTTCCTTGCTGATTAATTTTATGATTATTACTATGACACCACTTATATACTTTGTCTTCTATTAATTTTTGGCATGCTCGCTTGTGTCATATAAACAGTAAATATGTAGGAGTCATGAGTAGTTTAGGATTAATTCCTAAAGTGACAAAAAATTTTGAGAAATGTGAAGTTTACAGTAAAGCAAAAATTACTAAGAGGCCTCATAAAAGTGTTAAAAAAAATACCGAATTGCTAGAATTATTTCATACTGATTTGTGTGAGTTTGAAGGAATTTTAACTCGAGGTAGTAACCGATATTTTATCACTTTTACTGATATTTTTTAAAATACACAAACGTATATTTATTAAAAAATAAAAGTGATGCTTTTGAGAAATTTAAAGAATTCCTTCTTGAAGTAGACAACCAATTCGGTAAAAAGATTAAAAGAATTAGAAGTGATAGAGGCCGAGAGTATGAATCTCTTGGATTCAATTCTTTTGTTCAGTCATTGGGAATTATTTATGAGACTACTCCACCATATTCACCTTCATCTAATGGCATAACTGAAAGGAAAAATAGAACGTTAATTGACTTGACGAATGCTATGCTTATTGATTCAGGTGCTCCCTCAAATCTTTGGGGCGAGACTATTTTGATAGCTTGCCACGTGATAAATAGAGTGCCATACAAAAAGACTAAAATTGTACCTTATGAGTTGTGGCGGGGGCATAAACCAAATCTAGGTTATTTGAGGGTTTGGGGTTGTTTAGCTTTTGTGAGGCTTGCAGATCCTAAACGACGTAAATTGGGTGAACGAGTTACCACCTGTGCTTTTCTTGGGTATGCGTTGCATAGTACAGCTTATAAATTTTTTGATATGGAAAATAATATTATTTTTGAATCAGGTGATGCTATTTTTCATGAAAATAAATTTCCTTTCAAATCTAGAAATAGTGAGGGTCAAATAATTTCTGAAAATATTCTATCCATGTCTAGCTCTTCTACTCCTTCTCAAGTTTTTCAAGAAAAAGAAAATTTTCAAATCCAACCAAGAAGTAAACGAGCTAGAAAAAGATTTTGGCCCTGACTATTATCTTTACAACGTGGAAGAAATTCCTCTTACGGTGCAAGAAGCTTTATCATCACCTGATGCTATTTTCTGGAAAGAGGCTGTACGTGATGAGATAGACTCACTACTTTCAAATAAAACATGGAAGATAGTAGATTTACCTCCAGGTTGTAAAACTATTGAGTGTAAATGGATCATTCGTAAAAAACTTAAACTGGATGAAACTATAGATAAATATAAAGTGAGGCTTGTCGCTAAAGCTTTAAGCAACAAGTTGATCTTGATTTCTTTGATATTTTTTCTCCGGTTACTAGAGTTACATCCATTAGACTCTTGATTGCAGTGGCTGCAATTCATGGTTTAAAAATTCATCAAATGGATGTAAAAATAACATTTTTAAATGGAGATCTAGATGAGGAGATTTACATGGACCAACTCGAAGGCTTTGTGGAGCCTGCCCAAGAAAGCAAGGTGTGTAAGCTAACTAAATCCCTTTATGGTTTAAAACAAGCTCCTAAACAGTGGCATGAGAAATTTGATTCCTGGACGCTTGAGAATAGCTATAAGACGAATGAATGTGATAAGTGCATATATTATAAAACTTGTGAAAATGCACATGTGATTATTAGCCTATATGTGGATGATCTACTTATCTTTGGCTCTAATTCGCATATTATAAATGAGACTAAAAATATGCTCAATAGCCACTTTGATATGAAAGATCTTGGTGAAGCCAATTTTATTTTGGGAATTAAAATTACCAAGACTAATGATGGTATTTTTCTTGATCAGTCACAATATGTTGAGAAAATGTTAAAGAAATATAATTTTCTAGATTGTAAACATGTTGCTACTCCTTTTGATACAAACATACATTTATCTGTTGTAACAAATGAAAAATTAAGTAATTAATCAAAAGGAATATGCTAGCATGATTAGTAGTTTGAGATATGCTACTAACTGTACTAGACCTAACATTGCATATGCTGTTGGAGTACTTAGCAGGTTTACTAGTAAGCCAAGTTGAGATCATTGGCTAGCCATGGGAAGAATTATGAGATATTTATCTAGAACAAAAAATTATGGTTTGTTTTATAACAAGTATCATGCGGTACTTAAGGGATATAGTGATTGGAACACTTTGTTAGGTGATTTTCTCTCTACTTCGGGTTTTATTTTTACCTTGGGTGGTGGTGCTATATGTTGGAAATCGAAAAAACAGACTATAATTGCTAATTCTACAATGAAAGCTGAGCTTATAGCGTTAGTTTCAGCATGTGAGGAAACGAATTGGTTGAGAGATTTGTTACATGAAATTCCTTTTTGAGAAAAACCAATTCCTCCTGTGTTAATTCGTTGTGATAGCACTACTGCTATTGGTAGAGTGAACAACCATTTTTATAATGGTAAATCCAGACCTATTTGAAGGAAACACAGTAATGTGAGATCCTACTTGAGTAATGGCATCATAACTATGAATTATGTAAGATCTTGTGATAATCTTGCAGATCCGTTAACCAAGACCTTGGCGAGAGATAGGGTCTGGAATATAGCGAGAGGGATGGGTTTGAAACCTATAAAATCCTAAACCATGTATGAGGATACCCAACCTAGGGACCAGAGATCCTGTAACTAGGTTCAATGAGAAGAACGAATCATATGGTGGTTGTAAAAAATGCACTCTTTAATATTTTGTTATCCATCCCTATGATGTAAGTGCATTTATCCTATAATGTTGGAGGGTTGAGTTTTTATACTCTTAATGAAATTCTATAACTCTTGTTGAGTGGGGTGTGTAAATTACAGGAACATCTTTGACAGATTTCACCTATGTGAGCATGAAAGTGGGGCCGCTTTCTATGAGAACAAGGCTTATTCTCGAATATGCTCATGAAAACTGGGATTAGCACAAGGCCGTAATGTGCTAGCTATTAAAGCTCATGTCAACACCTGGATTATTATGTGTGAGCAGTAATTTTTTATTTCCTCTAAGCAGTCATAGTTCAAGTCTGAGACCACCACTGACTTTGAAGTAGAGGTTGCTGTTTCACTAATGAAGGTTCAATGCAGAGCACACCTTCATGATGTATACTAGTCTATCTTTGTTTGGTAATCTCTCTTATCCTTGTTGATATTAAAATGAGTGGGGGATTGTTAGACCATTTTAATATTTTTTATTTATTTATTTATATATCTTGTTCATGAATGGAGTTTCATTACTTTGATAATTTCTCATCTTGGTCATAAATGGACATAAATAGAATTTCATTACTTTGGTAACCTCTTATCACTACAACAAAAACATACTTTAGTGGCACTACACTAGTGTCATATTTTTAGAAAATGCCACAAAAAATGATATTTAGTGGCACGTTTTTGAAAAATGCCACAAAACGACAAACATAAAAGGCTCTAGTGACATTTCAATGAACAAGTGTCACAAAACTACAACAAAAACATACTTTAGTGGCACTACACTAGTGGCATATTTTTAGAAAATGCCACAAAAATGATATTTAGTGGCACGTTTTTGAAAAATGCCACAAAACGACAAACATAAAAGGCTCTAGTCACATTTTAATGAACAAGTGTCACAACACTACAACAAAAACATATTTTAGTGACACCATACTAGTGGCATGTTCTTAAAAAATGTCACAAAAAGAATATTTGGTGGCATTTTTTAGAAAAATGTCATAGAGCCACAAACATACAAGGCTCTAGTGGCATTTCAATTAAAAAAAAGTGTCATTTCACTACAACAAAAATGTCACTACAACAAATTTACACTTTAGTGACACTGCACTAATAGCATGTTTTTAGAAAATGCCACAAAAATAAAAATTGGCATTAAATGTTTTAGAAAAATGCCACAGAACCACAAAACATATAAGGCTCTAGTGGTATTTCAATAAAGAAATGTCACATCAATTTTATGGCATTTTAAAAAATAATGACACAAAAATTATGTTCGTGACATTTACCAACAGATACCACTAAACTTTAGTTGCAATGGTTTTTTTTTAAAAATGTCAGGACACTAGGTAGGTGCAAATTACTTTTTATGGCACTTAGGTGAAAAGTGTCATAAACAAATATTTTATAGCATTTTGAGAATGCCACTAAGCCAAAAACTTTCCAAGCTTATAATGATATTTTTGAAAAAACAAAAAATGCCAATATATTTTCTAAAATTTTAAAATGCAGTAAATGATTAAAATAAATGAATTAAACTCAATATACACTATAGGAAAAAGTATATTCGGCGACTAAATTTCCAGACCAAAAAAATTTGGTCACTGAAAGTATAGCTTTCAGCGACCAAAACCATTAGTTGACAAAAGTAAAGCTTTTTGGCGACTAAACAATTTTAGTAGCCAAAAGTCTACAATTGGCGACTAAAACTAAGTTTGGTCGCTGATTATATGAGTTTTAGTGACTAAAAAATTTTTAGTAGCCCAAAGTAAAGCTTTTTGGCGACTAAAAAAATTTAGTAGCCAAAAGTCTACAATTGGCGACTAAAAATAAGTTTGGTCGCTGATTATATGGGTTTTACCGACTAAAAAAATTTTAGTAGCCAAAAGTAAAGCTTTTTGGTGCCAAAAAAAATTTTAGTAGCCAAAAGTCTACAATTGGCGACTAAAAAATAAGTTTAGTCGCCAAAAGTGGTCATTTTTAGCGCGGGAGAACTAAAATTCTAAGGCGGGAATAAAATTTTTTGGTGACCAAAATTTTGGTAGTTGAAAGTGCATTTTCAGCGACCAAATCCGATTTTGGTCGACAAAAGTTAAGTTTTTTAGCAACTAAAAAATAATTAGTAGCCAAAAGTATAGAATTGGCGACTAAAAAATATTTTTAGTCGCCAAAGTGGTCTTTTTTATTTTGGTAGTAAATAGTTTATTTTATATAAATTATGTTCAATAAAATAATTATGTTTATACATATTAATATAGATGTATGTACTATATAAATAATATATGTTGCATATATAATCGTGTGGTGCTATAGAGGTGTAGTGGGAAGAGTGTGGTGTATAAGGTTTATGGTGCGGGAGGTTGGCGGTTCCAGTCTCCGCAAGAGCGGATCAAATTGTTCTACAACGAATTATCGGCATGGTAAGCACTTGATAGCGTCACGAATAGTGCCTACCATGACATTAAAGTGTCACTGAAAGGTTTTAGTCTTGATGGTGTAATGACACTTATAAGTGTCACTAACTCTTTTTTTAATGGCGCTTGATAGTGCCACAAATAATATCTACCATGACATTAAAATGTCATTGAAAGTTTTTAGCCACGATGGTGCAGTGACACTTGCAAGTATCTACCGTGGCACCGATAGAAGTGGCACTTGTTCAAAATGCCACAAGACCAAAAAATGTCATTAGAAGAATAGTTTTGTGACACTTTCAAATGTCACTAAACTAAGAAAATGTTGTAGTGTATCTTGGTCATGAATGGAGATTAATTAGAATTCATGACCTTGGTGATGAGTTAATTTTGGAGTTTCTCTATTTTCTCTAGTTTAATGATCATCTTTATTTTTGGTGTAACTGTAAGGTCCTAGTGGCCTATAAATAGTCCATCTCATCTACTCTTTTCTGCACCCAACACATTAGCTATTTTCTATACAAGAGAGATTACTAGCAACGAAGGGTGTTTTTATTGGTGGAGCTTTGTGTTCACCATCTTGTTTAAAGTTGGCCTGAACCATACGACAAGTAGTCGGGCTGTTGTATCCTGGAAGGGACAAGTCATAGTTTTGTGACTGCTGCATCGGTATTTGGGTTCTTCCTACCGCAGTGGGCTTGATCTCCTTAAAGAAAACGAGATATTCGTACCTCAGCCTGATCTATTTGTATCTCATTTTTTTTGCATTATTTATCAATAAAATATTATTTTTCCTGGTATTTTCACCAACAATTTTGTACTTTTTTTTTTTTAATTTTTAAGATTGGAGTGTGGATGTACTTGGGCAATATTTAGCACCGCTTATATTAGCACACTTTTTTTTATTTTTTAGTCACATTATTTTTTTACTTCTTTAAATATCTTTTCATAAAAATTTTAAAAAAATATACGTTTTTAATTCATTTGAAACACCTCTTATATTTTTCTGAATTTATACATGCTGAAAGTGTGAATATGAGTGAGTCAGGTCAAAAATTGTGTGGTGACCTTCAAAACCACTAATAAATAAGGATAATGTTTGGAATCCCACAAAAGGGACCTTATAAAAGATGATTTTTATGACCCTTATTAATGTATTGATTATTGAAAAATGATTTGTGACATTAATTTATTGAGTATTAATGGCACTAATTTCTTATTTTGGTAAGTTTGTTTTTTTTTTTTTTTTTTTGAATAATGCTTGGGACCTCCTTTTGGGGGTCACCCCCTCACCCCCCTTGCCACGTGACGGGTGGTGATTGGAGGAGCAGGAAAAAAAAGAAAAAAAAAAAAAGGGGACCAATGAGAGAGAGAGGGGTCAAAGAGGGTGGGGGAAAACGGGGGATGAATCATTGTTGTTTTTTTTTTTACCTGATATAGAAATTCGGGCATTAGTGCCCCTGAATTTAGTGCCACTAATCACAACTGTTGATTATTTATGTGCAACCGTGATTTGTGGCACTAAATTCAGGGGCACTAATGCCCCGAATTTCTATATCAGGTAAATAAAAAAAAAAAAACAAAGTTACCCAAACTGAAAATTATGCCATTAGTGCCAACAGTTTTAGTGCCACAAATCATTTTTCATTTACGTGTTTGAATTTTTTTTTAAAAATGTGTCTGACAATAACCTGAATAATTTAGATCATTTTAAAAATTATGGGGATTGTATTTTGTAAAGTCTCTATCATTACTGAATAAATAATTTTGTTCTTCGTAAAGATGGAGCACCTGATAATAATCAGAAAATATGCATACACTTCCTAAATTATAACACACTTCCTCTCTCACAAAAAAAACTGTTTATAAATAATTTTTAATCAAAAAATTAATTATAACCATCTTCCTAAAATAATCCTAATAAAAAATCTATATTTTAAGTACTTTTCAAATAGACTGTCACTGTTCTCAAAAAGAAAACAAAAAAAAAGGAGGAAGAAGAAGACTGTCACTACTTTTTTACTGTAAAACTATTATAATATTCACAAGTCGAAAGTGACTGCGTAGGTTTTACTTCCCAAACTATCGGTTATAAAATGTCATTTTTTTATCATCGTTAGTCATAAAGTGAGTTAAAAGAGATTTTTCAGTTTTTAATTTATTTATTTTTTTTACAAAAAGATTAAAAAAAATTAAAAAATAATTTTTAATCATCTCTTTAAAATATTCCAAAATCACTATGTTTGGTTTATAAGTTTTAGAAAATAAATTTTTAAATTTTCAATTCATATTCTTTTGTTTTTTGTGAAATATTTTTAATTTTTTAGATTCACTCAAGTTATAGTTAATTTTTTTAATGAAAAATTCAATAAATACAAAAGTTTATTTGCAAATATTTTATACTTCTACCTAGATTCGGATTGTTTTGGAAATGGACTTTTTAGCGATTTTTTTAAACTTTCTACAAATGATGTATAAAAAATTCAAAAAATAGTTAATTTTTTTATAATGACCTTTTGGCTAAATTGTGACTTCTCAAAATAGGCCTAAGTGGATCTAAAATGTAATATATATTATATATATATATATATTAAAATACTAAAAAAAATGCAAATTGAAAACTCAAAACCAAAGCAAAATGATAAATTTGTGTATTTGTTAACATGAATTTCATCTTTTGTGTTTAATGATAAAACAATTTATTAAAAAAATCATTTATATAGACTTTTTTTTTTTTTTTTCTTTCTTTGTAGACTATTTTTCTTATTTAAACTAGGATTTCAAGCAATAGTTCTTGGTGTGTTAAAAATCAAACTGCCCAAGTTGAAAATCAAAGCAAAATAATATTAAAATAATGGAAAATACGATAATACCCGATACTCAAAAGGTGTGTATTATATGTACCTTTTAACTGAAAAAAAAATGGTATAGTTTTATATTTTTTAAGCCATAACTAAAAAAAATAAAAAGTGACATAACTAAACATAACATGATGTATAATTAAAGGATTTATGAGTCATATCTAAAATAATATCATAACTTAAGAAGAAAATCGGTCATAACTAAAGAAGAAAATGACATAACTATAAATTGATATGATACACCATTTTCCATGGTGTGTATATTAGAATTTTCCTAAAATAATACATTCTTATTTTATACTGCACATTCTGAACTATTACGTTTTACTTATATTTTAAATTTAAACTGTTAAATTAATACAATAAAATAATTAAAAATAGGTACACTATATTGGTAATCCCTACATTTTGTTTATTGTGTCATTTTTGGTCATGTAATTTCAATTAATTTGATTTTGACCTTTAATTTCAATTTTGTGTCAATTTAGTTTAATTAATAACCCCAAATTAAAGGTTTGCAAGGAAAATAGTCACTAAGTTAGTTGATGTTAACTCATTAAATTGAATTAATTTACAAATTTGTTTATAAAAACATGACACATACAACTTATGTGCACATTTTTATCAAAAATAATAATAATAATAACAATTGTAATCAATTTTATCAAATTGAGACAAACTTATAAATTTAAGGTTAAAATCAAACTAATTAAATTAGAAAAATTAAAATAATATAAAAATTAAATATAAAGACTATCCGTATAATTTATTAAAAACAAATAAAAAAAATGAATAAGGGAGTATCTCAATCATGAGTCAACAACAACCATTTAATTATTTTAGTTGTGCTTTCACTTCAAATGAATCCATCAATTGACAAATGCATGCACTTAGCATTACTCTCTCTCCACGATCGATGTAAGACCAAAGACTAAGTTTAATAATGCAACCAAAACCCTTGACCGCTTCAATTCTTTAACAATGCACAACAAATTAACAAGCTTCGCATAGTGGGTGTGTGAGTGTTTCTTTATCACACTGCCTATCTTAGTGATTCAGCGGTAAAAATACAGGCAGAACAGATGGCACAGATAATAACACAAAGACACAAAGGATTTAACGTGGTTCAGCAATAATTGCCTACGTCCACGGGGGCCGAGGTAATTCACTATTGAATGAACGATAAAAACTACAATCAACTTCTGAAATTCTCTAACTCTCTAAGTGTATATCTGTAAATGTTACAATTAGCTTGTAGTTGTATATGCTCTACTCAGAACGGATTCTCCCCTTCTCGTCCACTGACCTCTCCATATATATACTAGTGAAGTTAGTGGAGAAGCCACTAACTTTTGAGCTGTCTTGCCAGCCCACTGATGCACTTTCGGTAGCTTTCCAGGCAAAAGCTTTTTATTCCTTCACATGGCCTCATGATCAACTCTTATGGCCTCGAGGCCACTTAGTTAGTGAAATGATGGCTTTCTTCACATAGTTGGACATACACCTATCAAGATAATATTTTATATTGGCTGATATGGTCAGTCTGGCAGTTACCTCGGCTTCAAGTCTTCTGCAGGCAGCTCGGCCATTGCAGGTTAATCCGAGGTTGTAGGCCTTCATCCGGATCAAGATACCTTCGGGAATAATCTCGGCACATTAGATGACTTCAGCAAATACTTACCGTGACACGTGGAACCTCGGATGACTCGTCGGCATCACCTTGCCACATGTTTGATACTCAGAAATATATCCCCACAACTGCCCCCTAAGTTCTATTACCTCGGTATACTGAGGTGATGGAACTTACATTGAACTATCTTTCTCGTACATCGGCTTATAAACTTCTAGCCGAGATCATTTACTTCAGGCCGACATCTCTTCTTCAAATTCAAATCGACTCCCATACGCGCATGAGCTGTCATGCACCGTTTTACAACTGTTCCATCGACGTGTTCTATCCTTATTGGCCCGTGCTGGTGACGCGCCCATCGGTCGTCTTTCCTTTGTCAGCGCCGTCTGACGCATGCGTTACCCTAGGCAAAATAATTGCTTTTGCCGCTGTTTCAATTTTTGACAAAACAATTGCCTTTCTCTCTCTCCTCTTCACTTTTGCATTCCGATTTCTTTGCTTTCTCTCACTCTAAAGCTCCCTCTTCTTTGAATCCGCCATTGCCAAAAGCTCTAAGCTCTGCAACCATCTCCATCTGCCCCATCTGCCATTTCTGCGAAGTTCTGAAGTTCTTTCAGTTCGGCGCCACTCATCTCGGCTTCAACTCTTCTGGTAAGCCGTCGCTCCTTTCTCTTCCCAGTTCTTGCTTGGTTTTCTGAAATTTTTTGTCACTTGATTGTTCTGCATCTGATTTGTGAATCATGTATCTCATCTCATGATTCTTATTTATGCTGTGAACACTTGCACCGTTTCATTTCTTGTTCTCGGCCTTTCGCCCTTTCTGTTTTTGACCCTGAGACTTCATTTTTGCTTTTCTGTTTTCCAGATTTCTACCTTTCATACTCATTCTTCGTAGATTTAGGCTTGGGATTTGCTGTAGAACCATCAGTCCTTAGGAAAAATTGAAACAATTTGTACCCAGGTTTAAGCCGAGGTCCTTAGAACCCTTTTAGGAATATTCTGTTTCTGTAGTCAAGCACCTGTATACCAAAAACCATGGGTGTTTGGAGAGATAGGGTTGATACCCCAACCAAGCTACAAAACTTTAGGCAAGAGTTCTCCATCCCAGACGATGTCCATCTCAGACTAGCTGGGGAAAAAGACTCCATTATGCCCGAGGATAATACCATGCCTTTTCCTGTTGTAGCCTTTGTCCAGTGTGGACTTCGGCTTCCTCTTAATCCTCTCTTCCGCGAAGTCCTTCATTACACACCCTGAACCCCCATGCTACTCTCCATAAACGCCTATAGGACGCTGAATGGAATAATAGCCTTAGCTCAGCAGGAGAGTGTTAAAATCACTCTTGCGACATCCAGTATTGCTAACCATGTGTCCCTTGAACTTAAAGAAAAGGTTATGTCTACTACCTTAAGCCGAGGTCCACCGCCTTTAAGATCGTAGCCGACCTCCCAGACTCCAACAAAGGGGCTGGAGATGATTACCTCATCGCATCTGGAACTGGGAATTTGGCCCAGATGAAGAAGTTCATCTATTCCCTCTTTCTCGAACGGTGAAGGAGGGCAAGGGTAAGATCCCTGTGTTAACTTCTTAACTGTTGTTTCTCAGATTTTTCGGCCAATTTATCTGTTTCTGATATTGTGTTTCTTGTTGCAGACATTCGCCAGCCTCATAAGAATTTCCGCCAATCCTATTATCCTGGAAAGGCCTGAAGAAGCTCTTGGATCTTCCTCTCGAGAAGCGCAAGGCCCCGCTCCTGCTGAACTTATTCCAACATACAAGTCCAAATTGGCCGACGTTCCAAAGAAGAAGAAGAAGAGCACTTCTCCATCAACTGCTTCTACAGAACAGACTGCCTCCACATCTGAGCCAGCAGATCAACCCTCAACCTCCGCTCCAGCGACAGAGAAGAAACGCCGACGAAGAATTGTCAAAACCGCCGAGATGCAACGTCCAAAGAAAGTAGTGCGTGATCTGTTGGCCAATCTTCCAGATGACATGGAAGCTGAACCAGCTCAACCTCCGCCACCAACGAAGCCAAAGAGAGTCAAAAAGGCCCAACCAAAGGCCAAGGTTGCTGAGGCTGATGCAGAGGCTGAAGATGCCCTGCCAATCTCCAAACTGGCCGAGAAGATCACTTCTGCTCCCGCAAAGAGACCTGCTGAAGCCCAGCCATCAGGGCCACTCAGCAAAAGAAGCCGAGGTCTACGCCTGCCTCAACTTCGGGATCCAATATTCCCAAAATTCCTTGGAGCCCAAGGTAACACTTGAGGACAGGCCCGTACATCAACGAAAGTGCAGCCAATGTCCACGTCGGCGTGGCACTCAGCACTGCTGTCCTTCTTGAGGGCGACCTTGAGCGTAACGCCAAGATGAGTGGCTATGAGAATTACGCCCTCATGATGCAGCGTTCAGTCCAAGTAAGTCTTTGAATTTGATAATTTGTCTTTCATTCTTATAAAATTTTGAAATTTTTATAATAATTTTTGCCTTGTGTTCTTCCAGGCCATCCAACACGCACATTCCTTCTCCATGCAGGCCTTTGAAACAGCAAAGAAGTTAGCCGACATGGAGAAGGAGTTTGCCCTTATCCATAAACAAAACAGGGCCCTCCAGCTTAAGATGAAGAAATTGGAGGATCAGGCCGAGGAGGCTACTAAGCAAAAACAAATAGCCGAAGAAAAAACTGAAGCTGCTGAAGCTATTAAGACAGTCGCTTTGTCTCACAGCAGAAGGAAGCGCGAGGAGAAAGCAGCCCAGGCCGAAAAAGAGCTGCAAGAAACTTTGGCCACCAAGAAAGCTGAAGTTGATGCCGCCTACAATGAAGGCATGGCCGACGTCGCTGAAGACTATATGCTTCAGGTCAAGCAGCGCCGTTTGCAACAAGGGATATTCCCTAGGTTGGAATGCTTTGGCCAAAAAGCTTGATCTTCCAGTCGACTCGCCATGGCGCAAGACCAAGGCCATGCGTCTTCCTTGTCCTCTTCCTCCATCTCCAAGCCAAGCTGAAGAAGATGATTCTGAAGCCGAGGCTGAAGAGGAAGGTGAGGTGAGATGAAGCATTGGTCAGGAAACCAAGGAAGCCATTGAAACCAAGTCTCCTCCTCAGGCCGATCAAATAATGGATTTAACCCAAGAGGAGGATGAGGAGGTAGAAAAGGTGCCCAAGGAAACTGGCCCTGCCCATTTATCATCTGATCTTCTGTTGGCTGACAGAAGTGTGGAGAAAACTCTGGCTGAAATCGATGCCGAAGTTGCAGCTGACAAACTGGCCGAGGTTTCAGAGAATAAAGAAGCTGAAGTTGTGGTGGAAGGGCAGACTGAGGTTGTGGCAGAAGAAGGTGTTGATGTTATTCTTCAAGAGCCCTCCGATGTCTCAGCCCAACCAACTCCTGAGGCTGAAGCAACTTGAATGTCTTTTGTTTTTCTTCTTTGTACTTTGTTGTTTTTTGTCCTTTCTTTCAAACAATGTATGCTCTTTTGTGGCCGATGTGCCTCTCTGCTACTTGTGAACAATTTGCTTGGCCATAGTACCTACTTTATATGCAACTGCTTCTTTCTGAATGTTATAGTCTTTTGATTCTTCTTACTGCTTCTGAATGGTTCCATACTTGGAATATTCTGCATGTTGTATATAATTCTTCCTTTGCATAGTCTTCTCGGGGTTAGATACCTCGGGCATAACACCTGCAAATTTTACTTCGGCAAGGAACTGTCCTGCAATCTTTTCATAAATCCCAACAAGTATATAAAAAATATACTATTCAACGTTTACTTTTGCAAACTTTTCTTAAGTTTAAACAACAATCTCAGTCTAACTTACTTGTAAATTGCTACCAATTTCAACAAGGATTAGTATAAACACTAAACTTTTCGCGAGTTTTATCATGTATTAGACAATAATGTTGACCTTTACCTCGGCCTGTAAATTGCTACAAATTTCAACAGATGGTAACATGTCGGCTTAATTTTAACCTGTTATATCAATCCAACCTACTTGCAAATTGCTGCAAATTTCAACAAGTGTTTGAACATCGTCATTGGTATGTCCAACCAGCAAATTGCTATAAGACTGTATGCCATAACATCGGCTTCCCTTCGACTTGTAAATTGCTACAAATTTCAACAAGCGAAGAGAACTTCTCGGCTTCCCAACTTGTAAATTGCTACAAATTTCAACAAGCGAAGCTAAGGAATCTTCTCGGCTCAACTTCAACTTGTAAATTGCTACAAATTTCAACAAGCGAAGCTAAGCTTTGTATTCGGTCAACCAACTTGTAAATTGCTACAAATTTCAACAAGCGATAGACTTTGTTATTCGGCCAGACCAACTTGTAAATTGCTACAAATTTCAACAAGTGGTAGGCTTTGTTATTCGGCCAGACCATCTTGTAAATTGCTACAAATTTCAACAAGTGGTAGGCTTTGTTATTCGGCCAGACCATCTATTATGTGGTAGGCTTTGTTATTCGGCCAGACCAACTTGTAAATTGCTACAAATTTCAACAAGTGGTAGGCTTTGTATCTTCTCTGCCCCCAATGTGAACCTGAGTTCCACTTGGGTTCTCATTTACCATGTCTTCCAGCATCTCTACCAATCATATGGCATCGGCCAAGAATAAGGATCTCTCAATGATAGAAAAATTTCAAGTTGCAAGTGTTCCAGGGTCTTGGCAGTGCTTTGCCTTCATTGTCTTCAAGCCGATATGCTCCGTTACCTAACACCGAGGTAATTCTGTAAGGCCCTTCCCAGTTTGGGCCAAGCTTGCCCTCCCTGGGATCTTTCTTGTTGCCGACCACTTTTCTCAAGACTAGGTCGCCGACTTGAAAATCTCGTGGGTTGACCTTCTTATTGTAAGCCCTGGCAAGCTGTTGCTGGTATACTGCAAGCTGAATTGCAGCCTTCTCTCTTCGTTCTTCCAAAAGATCCAGATCTCGGGCTAAGTAGTCATTAGTCCCATTTTCAACTCCCTGGGTTCGGATCCCTGGGATGCCGACCTCCAGTGGAATGACTGCTTCTGTGCCATAGGCCATGGCAAAGGGAGATTCCCCTGTGGATCTTCTCGGCGTGGTCCGATATGCCCAAAGCATTGGGTAATTCATCTACCCACTTCCCCTTTGCTGCCTGCAACCTCTTCTTTATTCCATCCAGAATTACTTTGTTGGATGCTTCTGCTTGTCCGTTGCTTTGAGGGAAGCTTGGTGTTGAAAAGTAATTCTTGATCTTGAATTTCGCACAGAAGTTCTTGATCAGCTTGCTGTCGAACTGCGTTCCGTTGTCGGCTACAATGGCTCTGGGAATGCCAAATCTGGTGATGATGTTCTTCCATATGAAATTCTTGACGTCCACATCTCGGATCTTAGCTAGAGGTTCTGCCTCTATCCACTTTGTAAAGTAATCCGTTGCCACCAACAAGTATTTCCTCTGCCCAGTTGCTTGGGGAAGTTGTCCGACCAGATCCATGCCCCACTGGGCAAACGGCCATGGGCTGGATACTGGATTCAGGTCGGCAGCTGGCTGATGAATCAAGGGTGCAAATCGTTGACAGGGTTCGCACTTTTTCACATATGCTTCGGCATCTTTTTGCATGTATGGCCACCAATACCCCTGGGTAATGGCCCTATGGGCTATCGATCTGCCCCCAGTGTGGCTTCCACAAATCCCTTCATGAATTTCATATAAAAAATCTTCAACTTGAAAAGGGTGTACGCACCTTAAAGGGGTCCGGTGAAGGACCTTCTGTAGAGATGTCCCTCCGCAGTTAGGCAAAATCTTGCCGACTTAATCTGACTTTGTGTGCCTCCTTGCGGTCTTCTGGCAATTTTCCCTCTTTCAGGAATGCAACAATTGCATCCATCCAGCTCGGCCCCATGTCCACACACATTGCCTCTTGCTTCGCGTGCCGTGGTTCTATGCTGGGCCCGACATGTAGTCGATCATAATTGTTCTCGTCTTTCCGGTCTGCATTGAGCTCGCCAGATTGGCCAACGCGTCGGCGTGACTGTTATCATCTCGGCTAACTTGAAGAGTCGGCATTCTGAAATAGCTCGGCTAATCTGATCACCTCTTTTGCATATGCCGACATCGCTCGTCCCTGGCTGCAAATTCTCCTGTTGACTGTTAACAATTATTGTGAATCACAAAAAACTATTACCTCATCGGCTTCAGCTGCTGCTGCCAGTTTTAGTCCGGCAATCAATGCTTCGTATTCAGCTTCATTGTTTGAGGCCTTGAACCCCAAACGGATGGATTGTTCTATTATTTCTCCATCTGGGGATATCAGCAGTACTGCCCCCGCTCCTCGTCGGTTTGAACTTCCATCGACAAAGAGTCTGAATGAGTCGCCGATGTAATGCTGCAGGTCTGAGCTTCTCCTTCCTTTGCTCTTTGCTGTCGGCTGGGATTCTTCTTGCTGCTAGACTTTGTTCATCTCGGCTCATCGGAGGCCGACGTTCGATGGATTCCGGCGTGAATTCTGCCACAAAGTCGGCCAAAACTTGGCCCTTGATTGCTGTTCTGGGCCTGAATTCCAAGTCATACTGGCCCAGGGCTACTGCCCACCTTGCGATTCTTCCTGTCAAGTCTCCTTGTTGTAACAGGGATTTTAATGGGTGTTCTGTTAGCACCAGAATCTTGTGTGCTTGGAAGTAGTGGTTCAACTTCTTTGAGGCCATGACTAGAGCCAGCATTAATTTCTCTAGTGGCAAGTACCTTGTTTCAGCACTGGCTAAGGTCTTACTTACGTAGTAGACAGCCTTCTGTTCACCCTGCTCTTCTCGGATTAGTACTGCACTCACAGCATGCTCGGACACAGCCAAGTACAAAAACAACTCCTCCTCGGGCTCCGGCGTTGAGAGGATTGGAGCCGTGGTCAGATACTTCTTTAGATCGGCCAAAGCTTCCTCACATTCCTCGGTCCACAGGAAGTCTGCAGTCTTTTTACCAGGTTGAAGAAGGGTTTACACTTGTCTGAACTCCGGCTTATGAACCTGTTTAGGGCTGCGGCCCTGCCAGTGAGCATTTGAACCTGTTTTGCCGAGGTGGGGCTCTGTAGATCTAGGATGGCCTTGATCTGATCTGGGCTGGCTTCTATTCCCCTTCTGGTTACCAGGTACCCTAGGAATTTCCCAGATCCAACCCCAAATGCGCACTTTGATGCATTTAGTCGGAGCCGATATGTTTTGAGTATGTCAAATACCTCGGCTAGGTCGCAAGATGATTTTTGGCTCCTTGGTCTTTACAACCATGTCGTCGATGTAGACCTCCACTGTTTGGCCTATCTGGTGATTGAACATCTTGGTTACCAGCCTTTGATAGGTTGCTCCTGCATTTTTAGTCCAAAAGGCATCACCTGTAACAGTACAGGCCTTTTGGGGTGATGAATGCTGTTTTCTCCTCGTCTGGTGGGTACATGGCTATCTGGTGGTACCCCCTGTAAGCGTCTAGGAAGCTCATCCTTCCATGTCCCGATGTAGCATCCACCAGCTGGTCAATTTTTGGTAGAGGGAAGCTGTCTTTGGGACAGGCTTTATTTAAGCTTGTAAAGTCTACGCAAACCCTCCATTTGCCGTTTTTCTTTTTCACCACCACAGTGTTTGATAACCATGTCGGGTAATTGACTTCTCTGATGGCCCTGGCCTCTAGAAGTTTGTCAACCTCTTCTTCCACTGCGTCGACGTGTACCAACGTCGGCCTCTGGCTCGCTGCACCACTGGTTTAGCCGACCTGTCGACATTCAGTCTGTGACATGTGACCTCGGGGTCAATGCCAGGCATTTCATAAGGTGTCCAGGCGAACACTTCTATGTTTGCTCTCAAAAATGCCTCTACTCTTCTCCTTTCCTCGGCTAAGCCTGAGCCGAGAAGAAAGAAGCGTTCTCATCGCCCTTGAACGAAGATTTTCTTCAGTGATTCCTCACTCTTCTCGGCCGGCTCCTTGCCGACATCCTCTAGGACTTCCATGTCCTCTTCATTCTGCTGGTTCTCGAATGTTGCAGGTAGTCTTCATTGCTGCCATGGAGCAATTCTTTGCCTGCAGTTGATCTCCTCGGATTTCTTCAATCCCATGTTCTGTGGGGAAGCGCAGTAGTTGGTGCAATGTTGAGGGGACTGCCCCCATTGCATGCAACCACGGCCTGCCAATGATGATGTTGTACGGTGAAGGTGTATCAATCACGACGAACTCGGTCTTGATCATCTTTGTGCCTGCTTTAACGTCCAAGGTTGTGGCACCAAGTGGCCATGTCGGCGTTCCGTTGAAGCCGACCATCGGGCCTTCAGACTGTTCCAGGTCATCAGGGTGAAGACCCAGCTCCTTGTAACATCTAACGTACATGATGTTGCAAGAGCTGCCTTGATCTATCAGGATGCGTTTTACCTGGCATTCCCCAACCTGGAGGGATACTACCAAGGCATCATTATGTGGATGCTGGACCATCTCTAGGTCGGCCTCGGTGAAGGTTATCATCGGACCTTGGCAATCTTCTGGCCGAGGTCTTTTCAGTCCGACCTGGTTCACATACTGCAGATGTTTTACTCGTTGGGTTTCTCCCCGAACGTCATTTTCATTCACCTTGGAATGAATCACATTTACCACCCGAGGTCTTTCTGCCCGGGGTTGCGGTGGTGGTGGGGCCGCTTCAGCCTGAGGCAGTCTGGTCTGTTCTCCTTGTTCTGGCTTCATCAACAAGGTCTCTTAAGTGGCCTGCCTCACCAAATCTTCCAAGTGGCTTTGAGGGCTCTGCATCCTTGTGTTGTATGCCCGTTTTCATTGTGGTATGAGCAATGTCTGTCCGCTTTCGTCCCATAAACTCCCCGGGTTGCCTTGCCGGTGTTCTGAAGTAGGGTTCGCCCCGAATTTTGCCGAGGACCTTTTGAATTGGAATTCGGAACACGGTTTTACTGCTTGTTTAGCCCTCAGCTCTACCTCTGTCTTGCTGATCCGTTGTTACTTCGGCTTCGCTTCGGCGAGGTGTTCCCTTGCTCCTGTTTGACTTGCTTTGATGCCGATGTATCTTCTTCGGCTCTGGCGTATTTTTCGATCTTGCCATGAGTTCCTCCATGTTCTTCGGCAATGTTTTGCCAAAGATTTCCGAAGTGAACAATCTTCTTTAGGCCGTTCTTGAAAGATACGACCGCTACCTCCTGGTTGCATTCGGGTATTCGGTTGAAACCTCGTAATATCTTTTTGCATAGGCCCTAAGGCCTTCATCCTTGCTGATCTCAAAGCCCAAGTGCATCCACCCTCAATGGCTGTAGCTTGTTTGTCACGAACCTGGCCACAAACATCTCGGCCAGTCCTTCCCATGTCTTCACGCTTCCCTTTGGTAACTTGTGGAACCAATCCGATGCAATTTCCCCAAAGGACGAGGGAATACTTTGCAGAGCAAAGGCTCATTTCCACTGTATAATGCCATTGAGTTTAAAAATAATCCAACATGGAAGTTAGGATCTGACTTACCGTCATAGATTTGAAACCTCGGCATGCTGAACCTTTTCGGTGCTTCGAATTTGTCCAGTTCTACCGAGAATGGCGTCCTCGGCTTGACGAATGAGTGACCTCGGCTTCATTCTGTTCCCCTCTTGAGGTAGTTTCTCAATCTTCTTTGCTCCTCCCTGGAGCTCGGCTATCTTTCGATTTGAGTCCCTTTGGCACACTGCTCGGCTCGTGGTGTGCCCGTTTTGATCTCTCTCCATGGGTTGTATCGAAGCAGAGAACTTGCTTTTGTACATGCCGATGTTCCCTTGGTTCCTGATCCTTTGTATTATACGTCCTTCTGGACTTACCGACTTCCCCGGAGCACGGATGAGAATGCTCCTTGTTCCTGGAGCGCTGTGGTGCTTCAGGAGTTGTTGTCCTTCCTTCATTCCGAGCTTTAACTTGGTTTGGAGTATCCTGCAGTGGGTATGGTGGCTGCATGACCTTGCTGTGCATCATGAAGTTGACGACCGATTGGGATCCGCCAACTTATTTGCCAGGTCCTTGAGTTCCTCATCCCTTCGTATACATCTATCTCTCCATACCTGGAGGTTATCTTCTTCGTAGTATCTGCCTTGGTCCGCCTTCTTCGAAGTGTCATCCTCATGGATGACTTTCCCCCGTGCCCCTGGCCACGGTTCTTGTCATTGTGGCTGTTTCCTTCGACGTCAAGGTCGATGGGCCTGTCACTCGCAGCGGGTGTGTTGCCCCCGATCTTCTCGTTTTGTGCGTTACTGGCCATCTATTCGTCTTTCTTTCCCACAGACGGCGCCAAATTGTGTGAGTGATTTTCTGATCACACTGCCTATCTTAGTGATTCAGCGGTAAAAACACAGGCAGAACAGATGGCACAGATAATAACACAAAGACAAAGGATTTAACGTGGTTCGGCAATAATTGCCTACGTCCACGGGGCCGAGGTAATTCACTATTGAATGAACGATAAAAACTACAATCAACTTCTGAATTCTCTAACTCTCTAAGTGTATATCTGTAAATGTTACAATTAGCTTGTAGTTGTATATGCTCTACTCAGAACGGATTCTCTCCTTCTCGTCCACTGACCTCTCCATATATATACTAGTGAAGTTAGTGGAGAAGCCACTAACTTTTGAGCTGTCTTGCCAGCCCACTGATGCACTTTCGGCAGCTTTCCAGGCAAAAGCTTTTTATTCCTTCACATGGCCTCATGATCAACTCTTATGGCCTCGAGGCCACTTAGTTAGTGAAATGATGGCTTTCTTCACATAGTTGGACATACACCTATCAAGATAATATTTTATATTGGCTGATATGGTCAGTCTGGCAGTTACCTCGGCTTCAAGTCTTCTGCAGGCAGCTCGGCCATTGCAGGTTAATCCGAGGTTGTAGGCCTTCATCCGGATCAAGATACCTTCGGGAATAATCTCGGCACATTAGATGACTTCAGCAAATACTTACCGTGACACGTGGAACCTCGGATGACTCGTCGGCATCACCTTGCCACATGTTGATACTCAGAAATATATCCCCACAGTGGGTAACCAAAAAAAAATTATTTGTATGTATTTTAATATCTTGTTTTGGATATTATATATAATGCCACCCAGTTTCAGTCAAAATATGAAATATTTTTTTGGTCAGCTTCCATGACTAGCGAAAGTAGGGCAGAAGTTGACGTCAAGTTAGTAAAATGTGCCACAGTGCCAATTTATTGCAGTGCCTCTTAACATGTTTAGATGTTGCCCTATACCAAAAAATGTTTCCTCAAATTATTAATAAATAAAAAAGCAAAAGAAAAATCAAATAATGTTTCATTGTTTTACTACGAAAAAGTTAAGATAGTGGCCCTATTTGGTGAAATTTTTTTTAAGTTAAAAATTGATAATCAGAAAGTAGAAGTTAAAAGCATCTCTATCTCAGCTTTCAGATAATTAGTTTTTTTCATTTGATTTAAACTATTTCTACCTAATAAACTATGAGCAGAAACTGTACCAAATAATTTAGCACAGACTTCCAAATCAAAATGAACTATAATCATCTCCAAAAACTATAACAAATAATCCCAGTATTTAGTTCATTAGAATAAAAGTGGTATGAACAATAAAGACTAATTAATTGGTGTTGCCCACCTGCAGGCAAATTGAGGTTGAACACAAAGGGGAGTGCAAAGGGAGAGCTAGAGAGAGCAGGATTTGGAGGCATATTCAGAGATGAAAAAAACTAGAAAGCGCAGGCAGACTTGAAGCTGAGATATAGGTAATCTACAAAGGTCTCTAACCATACTCTTTGAGAAAGAGGCTGGAAAGAGATCCAAGTGGAGACAAACTGCATAGAAGCAGTGGACTTCATCACCAGGAGAATTCCCATTCCGGGCTCAAATTGAAGATGCAAGGCTTTTGCTTTAACGAGCATGATCTTGTATCAAGCACATATCTAGAGAGTCAAACCATTGTGCAGACACTCTAGCAAAATTAGGAGTGGAACAGTTTGAGAACCGGGCGGTCATGGAGGACCGCACTGACCTTTTGAGACATCTGCTATTTATTTGCTAATGTGTATGAGAGGGCTTTGACCCTCATATTGTCGAACCTTTATGTATCTTTCCTTTGCACCTAAAAAAAAAAAAATTGGTATGGAATGATTATCAAAATATATTTTTTTACATTTAATTTACTTAAAAATGAAACGGTTCGTTTAGCAAATAAATTGACTTTTTAACTTTTTAGTTATTTTAGGCCTCGTTTGGAGACTGTTTGTTTTAAACTAAAAGTCAAAAAATTATTAAAAAAAACCAAAAAATTTATAACTTATACAAAAAAGTTAAAGATTCTCTTTTTTCTCTACTTTTTGCATATCTTTTCATAAAAAACCAAAAAGACATTCCAAATATAATTTTTTTTATCTCATATTTTAGCCAAAAAATAAAAAAATTACTAAAATAGCCTATTCCCAAACGAGGCCTAAGCCTGTGACTAAAAAATCTCGTTTGGAAAGGACTTTTTGACTTTTTTTATTTTTGTGAGAAAAAAAATGTAATGATTATAGTTTGGATGTGATTTTTTTTATTAGATTAAAAAAACTATTTTATTTTTTTGTGACTAAAATAGCTCTAACCCTTCTTCCCAAACGAAACCTAAAGATATATTTTAAATAAAATTGTCATTCACCATTATATATAAAATATCATTTTATGGAGATGTTAAGGGATACTCATTTTATAAGAAAGTTAAAGAATAACTATTTCATTAAATTTCACATTATTCTAGTGAATCAACACTATCCAAATATTTCAAAAAATTATTACCAAAATTATTCCACAAGTGCAGTGTAATATACATTCAAACTATGTTGTGTTGACATTTACATATACACCTTCAATCTACCAATTAAAGTGTACTTTGGCATCCAATTATTTTTAATTTATTTAGATATAGGGAAAGTCTATAGTACATTTTGTTAAAAAATGTACGGTACATAGAAAATCAATAGCTAAGATTGAGCCACATTATTAAAAGTGACCTGCTAAACAGGTCATTTTTTTTATAATTATAAACCAAAATCATATTTCTTCATAATTATAATCAAATTGATCATAACTTAGTCATAACCACATTTCATAACCAACACTATTTTGTTCATAATTAATATCACATATTTCATAACTATAATCACGTATCTCATAACCACATCTCATAACCAACCCCTTTGAGTCATAACTAACATCACATATCTCATAACTAACACCTTTTTTTTTTTAGAACCAACATCACATATCTCATAACCACTAGTCACATATCTCATAACTAACACTATTTTGCTCATAACTACACTACTTTGATCATAACCAATATCACATATCTCATAACTATTGATCATATATTTTATAACTATTATTTACATGAATCATAATCACATCTCATAACCAACCCCTTTGAATCAAAACCAACATCACATATCTCATAACCACTAGTCATATATCTCATAACTAACAACCCTTTTGCTTATAACCACACAACTTTGATCATAACCAATATCTCATATCTCATAACTACTAACACATATAGCATAACCAAACATCCTTTGATACCATTTTGCTCATAACCAAAATCACATATTTTATAATCACTAATCAAATATCTCATAACCATTACCCATATATCTCATAACCAACATCACATATATCATAACTACAAATCACATATCTCATAACAACACCACTTTGATCATAACCAACATTATATATCTCATAACCACTAATCACATATATCATAACCAAACACTCTTTAACTTATAACTACACCACTCTGCTCATAACCAAAATCACATATCTAATAATTGTTAGAAATGGTTTTGGAAGTTTTGGAAATTTTTCCTTAACTTTGATCTATTTTTTAGGTGAGACCCATGCGCCAAAGTTGGCGGGTCTAAGTGGTAACGTGTTTTATGCCGCATTGATTCATATGGTATATTTGGTTGCTCAAAACCATTATCAAGTGAATGAAAAATTGAAGCCAAAGATAGCTCCATGAAAATGGTGTTTTTGGTGAAATTTCCTAAAGGTTTGGTTTAAGGCTTGTCCCACATTGATTTGGTGGGCAAACTTTGAGTGGGTTTATAAGGCATGGGTTTGTAACTTAGGAAGGGCCTCAAGGGGCACCCCAAGTTTGTAGAAGGGAGAGGTTATGCTGCAATAAATCTCTGCATTTTGCTGTATTAAATTTCTGTGAGAAAGAGTGTATACACAAAGTATGTTCATTGTGCAAACAATTTGTAGTGCTGCTATTGTTTGCTATTGATCATTTTATCATTGGAGATAGACGTCCACAATCTGAAAGTACCGTGGAGAAGACGAATCTATCTTAAGGACACAGTGTTAAACACTAAACTTGATCAGAAAATTTGTTCAACAAATTAATTTGATAAGTAATTAATTTACTTTTTTGTTTTATTATTTTTTCTGTTTCAGATTTTTATTTTGTTATTTTGTTTTTGTAACAAAATAAAAATTTGTTTTATTTATTTTATTTTATTTTCTGGTTTGATTTTTGTAATCAAACAAACTCTCTCATTTCCTTTATTTCTTCTGTATTCCGTTTGTTCTTAAGTACACAAACAGAATTTATTTTTTAAATACAGTAAAAATTGTCCAACAATAATCACTAATCATATATCTCATAACATTTACCCACTTATGTCATAACCACATCTCATAACTAACACAATTTGCCTCATAACCAACATCACATATATCATAACCACTAATCATATATGTCATAACCACTATCCACATATAAGGGTGTAAATTTGGCCCATGAGCTCGTAACACACCTCAAGTCCAGTCGCACCCTAGGTGGGCCAAACCAAGCCTGAGCCTTAGCCTTAGCCTAAGCCCAACCTAAGACCCTGGGCTATGTGTTCTAGAGCCCGGCCCAACTCTGGTGTGTTATGGAGTGTGACCCATCTCGTGAGCTCGACCCTAAATTTTTTTCCCCATCTGGCCTGATCCAACCCCAACGGCTCCCTACCTCCTGTTAGTGCAATGGTCAAAATTTAAAAAAAAAAAAAAAATTGAAACAGTCATATAATCGTTAATTCCACCAACAACCAAATTTATTTTATTTTTATTTTTATGTATATAAATTAACCCCTTCCTCCCAAGTGCTATAAATACCACCCCTCTCTCATTTTATTTCTCACAAACAAATCTGTCTCTCAAAATCTCATCATCTCTGAACTCTCAACTCTCTTAATTAATTTTGAAGTGTCGTCCCTAAGTGACAATTGCAATTGATCACCTATCTCTATTTTATATTTATTTTTAGTCATAGTATCTTCATTAAATATAATAGAAATAGTAATATACAAACGATATACTTTTTAAAATATCTATATACACTTATAGCATATATATATATATATATATATGTAATTTAACTAAATTTTAATAAAGAATATGTTGAAAAAATTATCTATGACGTGATTTTATTTGTTCTACTAAATAAATTTTCTCATAAATTTTTTTCCTCAACACTTCTTCGTTTTTTTCTCTACTCTATTTTCTTTCCCTTGATTTGTCCTAGTTGTGCCTGAGCTCTCTCTATTTCTTACTCGGACTTCTCTATTTCGCTCAAATTATCGAATGACCATTGTTGATAGTTCTTCCTCATTGGATTCTTCCTCTCTCTACTCCTGTGTCTCTGCAATAGATCCTTGAACTTGTCACTACTCTCTTTGTCTATTTTAACACTATTCATTCTGGTGATATTTCTCTATCTAGTATATGCATCTATCTCGAAACTCTAGCTCATTCACATTAATATGTCATACATATACAAACCTTTAGCCGTAGTTATGATTTGAAAGGTTTTGTTATCATCAATTTGTACATGTGTTATAGAACTGTTGAAAAATGAATATTACGCATTTTGTTGTTTTGTTCTGCTCTCAGTCCTCTTTATCCCTCACGCTCTCTCTCATTCTTTCTCTCATTGTAATATCTCTAATTTCCTTATCAGAACGACAACATTTTGCTCATTTTCACAGGCAATAAACCTGTTCAGTCTTCTTTCTCATATTCCTTCTCTTGCTCTACTAGCTAATCTTCTCTAACTCTCATTTTCTGTTCATGATTTAAGTCGTTGATTAAATTATTTAATGATTGTCATCATTTTGTTTTTCTGTGCATAAAGAGATCCGATTGGTGATTCTAAGATTTTAGTGATTTGTTTAGTCATTCTATGATAATTGTTATGAAACTTTGTTGCTTGATTACTATATTTGTGGTTTATAAAAAATTTGGATATTTTTGTTACATCAATTAGTTATGTTGTTATGTATTTTGTGATTGATGTTATAAATTTTTTGGGTTGGTTATGACATTTGTGATTTGTAAAAATTTTGATTATTTTTATTATGGCAATTAGTGGTGCAGTTACGCATTTTGTAGTTGATGCTATTAAATTTTGTGAGTTGGTTATGACATTTGTGGTTTTTAAAATTTTTAGATGTTTTTGTTACACCAATTAGTGGATAGTTACATAATTTTTGGTTAATGTTACAAAATTTTGAAAATTAGTTACGACATTTGTGATTTTCTATAATTTTAAACAATTTTGTTACGCCAATTAGTGATGGCGTTATATATTTTGTGTTTTATATTACAAAAATTTGTGACTTGATTATGATATTTGTGGTTTCTAAAATTTTAAATATTTTTATTACGCCAATTAATGATGTGATTATACATTTTGTAGTTGATGAGTAAAATAGTCTTTTTTATTAATTTTACTTAATAAAAATAGATGAGGGATTTATATTAAAAATAAATAAATAAAATTATGTATAAATTGACAAAATTATAAATTAATAATTTATTTTATTATAAAACTTATTCATAAATGTTTTAATTTTGTTTTTTATAATGATTATTACATAATTTCGGCCCCATGTTAAAAATTTGGAACAAACATCCAAATTTTGTCAAAATCAAAATTCCCTCATTAATTATTTTTGACAAATCCCTAGACCTTTTCTTTAGCCCAAACAAGAGAGAGAGAAGAGAGAGAGAGAGAGAGAGAGAGAGGATAGAAAGTGAGTGAGTAATTTCTAGACTTGGGGTGTGCCATGAGTACGTGGACCAAATTTACACCCCTATATGTGAATAATGGTTATGAGATATGTGATTAATGGTTATGATATATGTGATGTTGGTTATGAGGCAAATGGTGTTGGTTATGAGATGTGGTTATGACATAAGTGGGTAAAAGTTATGAGATATATGATTAGTGATTATTAAATATGTGATTTTGGTTATGAGCAGAGTGGTGTAGTTATAAGTCGAAGGGTGTTTGGTTATGAGATATATGATTAGTAGTTATGAGATATATAATATTGGTTATGATCAAAGTGGTGCAGTTATGAGATATGTGATTAGTAGTTATGATATATGTGATGTTGGTTGTGAGATATGTGTGTAATGGTTATGAGATATTTGATTAGTGATTATAAGATATGTGATTTTGGTTATGAGCAAAATGGTGTCAAAGGGTGTTTAGTTATGCTATATGTGTTAGTGGTTATGAGATATGAGATATTGGTTATGATCAAAGTGGTGTAATTATGAGTAAAATGGTTGTTAGTTATGAGATATATAACTAGTGGTTATGAGATATGTGATATTGGTTATGACTCAAAGGGGTTGGGTATGAGATGTGGTTATGATTCACGTGGGTGATAGTTATGAGATATGTGATATTAGTTAATTACGAACAAAGTTGTGTGGTTATGGGCAAAATGGTGTCAGTTATGAGATATGAGACTAGTGGTTATGAGATATGTGATGTTGGTTATGAAAAAAATGTGTTGGTTATGAGATATGTGACTAATGGTTATGAGATATGTGATGTTGGGACCCCTGGACTCCTTTGATTTCCTTTGCCCTCTTTTTGGTAACCAGTTACACCGGTTGCCAATTCAAAATTAAATTATTAAAATAATTTAGTTGTGTGGTAGTTATGAGATAATATGGTATGTATGAATAACTAAATATAACTAAGTTATGAGTTAATATAATAATGGTTATGATCTATGTGATATTAGTTATAATATAAAATCACATATCCTCATAACTGTTGTATGGTACATCCAAATGTACCGTAGTATCACCCTTTTTTCTTTTTGATGTACATTAAAGTACCATTAAGCCTTATTTGGAAGCTGCTATTTATGTGTGTGATTGTTAATGGTAACAACAGAGAAATCAAAATTTTAAATCTATCTACTTCATCATTGTTTTTTGTTTTGTTCTTTGTGTTTGCTCGATCCTTTCCTCTAGAACGATACACTTTTATTAAAAACATGTTGCACTGTTTATAAGTACTCAAGAAAACACACATTTTTTTTTTATGTTATCTATGTGAATTAGGGCATGCATTTATGTCTTAAATTTCATCATATTAAAACATCTAGAATGAGTGTATCATGCTTTAAAATTATTGTCCTTTGAAATTCATATATCAACGCTGCTAAGTAGCTCAAAAGGGAGCTAGCACGGCTGGCTCGAATTCCAAAACGATGTCATTTTGGATTTTTTTTTTCCCCTCTCTTTTCTTTCTGTTTTCCTACTTCTCCTCCAAACATAACCCAGAAAAGCTCTATTCTGATCTCCACCAACTCTTACCCACATACCTAATCCTCAAAATCAACCCAACATTCAAAGCCAAAGACACCATCAAAACATTCCTCAATGACAAAACTCTCCCTTCATCCATCTTCATAGTACAGAGTTTAACTAGAATTTTAAAGAAATAAATGGACAGAGGTGGGTGAGTGGCGAAGAAGAACAAGTCAAAAGTGTTTTAGAGGTGGTGGGGATATAAGTCAGATTTCGGCAAAAAATAAAGATTTGTGTCTGTACACAGATATATGTGTGTATACATACATATATATATATATATATATATGAGTAAACCACCCACTGGCGCCACCATCACCGTCTCCTTTGTGTGTATACACAAAATCTATGTATACACATATCTATATATATATGAGAGAGAGAGAGACACATCCACCGACGCTAATATCACCACCTCGTCTGTGTGTATACATACACAAATCTGTGTGTATACAAATCTGTTCCCCCTTTCTGTTTTTCTTCTCTATCTTTTCTCCTTCTCATTCTTCTCTTTCTTCTCATTCTCTCAATCTTTTCTCCTTCTTCTTTTCTCTCACGCCTCTCTCTTTCTTCTGTTTGTTTCAAAAAGGGAAGGGAAAGAAAAAAAAAAAGAATATCTAAAACGACGTCACTTTTGATATTCGAGCCATTTCGGGCTAATTTTTTTCGAGCTAAGAAGTATTATTCTTCATATATAATATAACAATGATCATAAATATTTTGAAATAATAATACATTAAAAAAAATTAAAAAAGGACCCCTAACTAGAAATTAAGTAGTAATGTGAGGCACAACCGGAAAAAAAAAATTAAATTACTCAAATACTAGTTGATAATCTTTAAATAAAAATAAATAAATAAATAAAAATTGAGTACAATAATGGTATCATATCATTATGTGATATAGCTGTCTAATAAATACAAAAATAATAGGTGGATATGATTAACCTCATTTAACATAATTTAATAAAGAGTAAATTACATTGACCTTCCTTAAAATTTAGAGAAAATATAACATGTTTCATAATTTTGATATAATTACAAAGACCTCATTTTTTTAATAAATTAAAGAAATTAAAATTAATATAGATAGTATGAAGACACAACGATATGTAATGAAAAATATTTATTCCAATGTAAAATAGATTAAAATATTATTTTTTTCATCAGTGATGTTAGAGACCTCTAATTTAGATGCTCTAAACACATCTCTAATGAGGTGGAAAAGGAAAAAAAAAAAAAAAGACACAGCACTGACAGTGGCACTGCCACATCACTAGTGGCACCTCTAATTAAAGGTCCCAAGCATTTTTGTTTTTTCATTCATATCACTAACAATTTATTATGAAAAGAGTCTAAGTATTAGACGAATCAAAAAGCTTTAAGGGTGCGTAATCTAATTATGTGAAGCTCGTAAGATTTATTGTATTTTTTTAAAACTTCATAAAAGGTTAATATAATTTACTTTTTTTTTTGAACTCACTGTAATTTACTCTTTAATAAACATGTATATATATATATGTGTTTATGTTGAAAAATTATAGGGGAATTACATTCCAACAAGAGAAAAAAAAATTACACAAATATGAAGGGGTGCAAGTCACACTTGTACCCCATAACCTTTTACTTGCATCCATAACAAAAATCATTTATACCTTATATATTTTTGTAATTTTTTTTTTATTTTGTTTATCCCACTGTATTAAAACTTCTCTAAAAATTATTAAATATTCTCGTAATATCATTTGTGTGGGGATATATTTTCTAAGTACCAACACGTGGCAAGGTGACGCCGACGTGTCAGCCGAGGTGCCACGTGTCGTAGTAGTTACGCCGAGGTGATCTCGGAGTTGCCGAGGTTATCTACGAAGATATCGGAATCCGAGATAAGTGGATAAGGGACAAGAGTCCTAGATTGAGAGAAGACTTCTGTTTGGGTAAAGATGAAACTCTTAGAGGGTTTATCCTAATCCCACTGGGAGTTCCAAATTAGCAGTAATCTTGAGTCCATTGGAGTTAGGCTCCTATTAGGACTAGGATTGTATTGGCTATAAAAGAGAGGCACCCCCATGGGTCAAAGGTATGTTTATACTCAAGCTTGTGAGTTGAATACTTGATTATCTTTGAGAGATATACTGACTTGAGTCGGAGTGCCCCGGGTGGAAGAACCACCGCCGGAGCCTTTTCTTTCTGTGCAGGACAGCAGGGTGCCATCTATTCTGCCTGTGTTCTACAGCTGAATTACTAAGGAGGGCAGTGTGATCGGAAAATCACTCACACAATTTGGCGCCGTCTGTGGGAGAAAGACGAATAGATGGCTAAACGCACAACAAGAAAAGGTTGGGGACGACGCTCCCGCAGGGAGTGGCAGACCTATCGACCTTGACATTGAAGGAGACAACCACAACGAAGAAACCCGTGACCAGGGTCACGGAGGAAAAACGTCGGCCAGGAGGGCGACACTTCAAAGAAGACAGATCAGGACAGATACTACAACGAAGATAACCTCCAGGTATGGAGGGATAGGTGCCTACGGAGGGATGAGGAAGTAAAGAATTGGCAGACAAGTTGGCAGACCTGCAGTCGGTCGTCAACTTTATGATGCAAAACAATGTCATGCAGCCACCATACCCGCTGCAGGACACGCCAATTCCAGCAGTTAATACTCAGAAGGGAGGAAGGAAAATAATTCCCGAAGCACCTCAGCACACCAGGAGCGCAAGGCACTCCCACCCGCCTTCCAGGGAAATCGGACGAGAAGAGCCGAGACAAGAGAAATCCCAGAGGACATATCACACGAAGGACCCAGAGCCCAGAGAACATCGGCATATCCAAGGGCAGGCGCTCTGCTTTGACACAACCCATGGAGAAAGATCAAAACGGGCCCACCACGAGGCCGAAAGTAGTGTACCGAAAAGATGAAGTCAAAAGATAGCCGAGCTCCAGGGAGGAGTAAAGAAGACTTAGAAATTACCTCAAGAGGAAGGAACAAATGCTGAAGCCGAGGTTACCTCACCCGTCAAGCCGAGGACACCGTTCTCAGTAGAACTGGACAAATTTGAGGCACCGAAGAGATTCAGCATGCCGAGGTTTCAAATATATGATGGTAAGTCAGACCCTAACTTCCACGTTGGATTATTTTGAACTCAATGGCATTATACAGTGGAAACGAGCCATTGCTCTGCAAAGTGTTCCCCTCGTCTTTTGGGGAGATTGCATCAGATTGGTTCCACAAACTGCCAAAGGGAAGCGTGAAGACATGGGAAGGCCTGGCCGAGATGTTTGTGGCCAGGTTCGTGACAAACAAGCTACAGCCATTAAGGGTGGACGCACTAATGGCTTTGAAGATCAGCAAGGATGAAGGCCTTAGGGCCTATGCAAAAAGATACTACGAGGTGTTCAATCGAATACCCGAATGCAACCAGGAAGTGGCGGTCGTGTCTTTCAAGAACGGCCTGAAAGATGATTGTTCACTGCGAAATCTTTGGCAAAGACATTGCCGAAGAGCATGGAAGAGCTCATGGCAAGAATCGAGAAGTATGCCAGAGCCGAGGAGGATACATCGGGGAATAAGGAGGTAAAACAGGAAAAAGGGAACGGCTCGCCGAAGCGAGGCCGAAGTAACAACGGATTTAGCAAAGCAGAGATAGAATTGAGGGGCAAACAGGCAGTGACGACTGTGTTCCGAATCCCGGTCCACAAAGTCCTGGATCAAATCCGAAATCAACCCTATTTCAGAGCACCAGCAAAGGCCCCAGGGGAATACATGGGCAGGAACGTTGGTAGGCGTTGTGCTTACCACAATGAAGAAGGGCACCCAACTCAGGGCTGCAGAGCCCTAAAAGCATACTTAGAGGACTTAGTAAGACAAGGCCATCTGAGGGATCTTGTCGACGAAGCCAGGACAGAGAAGAGCAGGCAAGGTTGCCTCAAGCACCAGCAGCCCCGCCTCCCGCACAGCAACCACAGGGAGGGGGACCTAGGGTGGTTAACGTAATTCACTCCAAGGTGAACGAAAACGACATACGGGGGAGACCCAAAGAGTAAAACACCTGCAGCACGTGAACCAGGTCGGACAGAAAAGACCTCGGCCTGAAGAGTACCAGGCCGATGATAGCATTCACCGAAGCCGACCTAGAGATGGTCCAGCACCGCATAATGATGCCTTGGTAGTATCCCTCCAGGTTGGGGAGTGCCAAGTGAAACGCATCCTGATAGATCAAGGCAGCTCTTGTGACATCATGTATGTTAGATGTTACAAGGAGCTGGGCCTTCACCCAGATGACATGGAGCAATCGAATGGCCCGATGGTCGGCTTCAATGGAACGCCGACGTGGCCACTGGGGCTACAAACTTGGAAGTACAAGCCGGCACTAAGAAGATCAGGACAGAGTTCATCGTGATTGACACACCTTCACCATACAACATCATCTTGGGAAGGCCATGGTTGCATGCAATGGGGGCAGTTCCCTCAACGTTGCATCAACTATTGCGGTTCCCAACAGAACATGGATTGAAGAAGTCAGAGGAGACAGCTGCAGGCAAAAAATTGCTCCATGGCAGCAATGAAAACAACCTGCAACATACAAGAACCAGGGAAGGCAGAGATTGAAGATGAGGACATGGAGGTCCTAGATGATGTCGGCAAGGAGCCGACCGAGAAGAGTGAGGAAACACTAAAGAAAATCCTCGTCCAGGAGGGCGATGAAGAGCGCTTTTTCTTCTCGGCTCAGGCTTAGCCGAAGAAGAAGAAAAGGAACTGGAAGCCTTTTTAGAACAAACATAGAGGTGTTCGCCTGGACACCTTATGAAATGCCTGGCATTGACCCCGAGGTCACATGTCACAGACTGAACGTTGACAGGTCGGCCAAACCTGTAATACAACGAGCCAGAAGACCGACGTTGATGCACGTCGAAGCAGTGGAGGAGGAAGAGAGATAGACTACTTCTAGAGGCCAGGGCCATCAGAGAAGTCAATTATCCGACATGGCTATCAAACACTGTGGTAGTAAAGAAGAAGAACGGTAAATGGAGGGTATGCGTAGATTTTACAAGCCTGAACAAAGCCTGTCCCAAAGACAGCTTCCTCTGCCCAAAATTGACCAGCTGGTGGATGCCACATCTGGACATGGAAGGATGAGCTTCCTGGATGCTTATAGGGGGTACCACCAGATAGCCATGTACCCCCCAGACGAAGAGAAGACAGCGTTCATCACCCCAAAAGGCCTGTACTGTTACAGAGTGATGCCTTTTGGGTTGAAAAACGCAGGAGCAACCTACCAAAGGCTGGTAACCAAAATGTTCAAGCACTGATTGGCCAAACAGTAGAAGTCTACATCGATGACATGGTCGTGAAGACCAAGGAGCCTAAGAGTCATCTTGCCGACCTAAAAAGGTATTTGAAATCCTCAAAACATATCGGCTCCGACTCAACGCATCAAAGTGCGCGTTTGGAGTTGGATCTGGTAAGTTTCTGGGGTACCTGTAACAAGAGGGGCATAGAGGCCAGCCCAGATCAGATCAAGGCCATTAGACTACAGAGCCCAACATCGGCAAAACAGGTACAAATGCTTACTGGAAGGGCCGCAGCCCTAAACAGGTTCATAAGCCGAAGCTCAGACAAATGTAAACCTTCTTCAACCTGGTAAAAAGAACACAGACTTCCTATGGACTGAGGAATGTGAGGCCGCTTTGGCCGACCTAAAGAAATATCTGACCACGGCTCCAGTCCTCTCAACACCTAAACCTGGGGAAGAGTTGTTTTTGTACTTAGCCGTGTCAGAACACGCAGTAAGTGCAGTGCTAATCCGAGAAGAAAAGGAGAACAGAAGGCTGTTATTATATAAGTAAAACCTTGGCCAACGCAGAAACAAGGTATCTACCACTAGAGAAATTAATGCTGGCCTTGTAATGGCCTCAAAGAAATTGAACCATTACTTTCAGGCGCACAAGATTGTGGTGCTAACAGAGCACCCACTAAAGTCCTTGTTGCAACAAGGAGACTTAACAGGAAGAATTGCAAGGTGGGCAGTGGCCTTGGGCCAGTATGACCTGGAGTTCAGGCCCAGAACAGCAATTAAGGGCCAAGTTTTGGCCGACTTCGTGGCAGAATTTACGCCTGAATCCATCGAACATCAGGCTCCGTTGAGCCAAGATGAACGAGGTCCCAGCAAGCAAGGAGAATCCCAGCCAAAGGCAAAACAGCAAAGGAAGGAAAAACTCAGACCCTGCAGCATCTACATCGGCGACTCCTTCAGACTGTTTGTCGATGGAAGTTCAAACCGACAGGAGCGGGGGCAGGAGTGCTGCTGATATCTCCAGATGGAGAAATAATAGAACAGTCCATCCGTTTGGGGTTCAAGGCCTCAAACAATGAAGCAGAATACGAAGCATTAATTGCAGGGCTAAAACTGGCAGCAGCAGCAGAAGCAGATGAGGTAATAGTTTTTTGTGATTCACAGCTTATTGTTAACCAGTCAACAGGAGAATTTGCAGCCAGAGACGAAGGATGTCGGCATATGCAAAAGAGGTCATCAGATTGGCAGCCCTTTTTCAGAACTGCCGACTACTCCAAGTAAGCCGAGATGATAATACCAGCCGACGCGTTGGCCAACCTGGCAAGTTCAATGCAGACTGGAAAAACAAGGACAATTATGATTGACTACATGTCGGGCCCGAGCATAGAACCACAGAACACAGAGCAAGAAGCAATGTGTGTGGACATGGGGCCAAGCTGGATGGATGCAATTGTTGCATTCCTGAAAGAAGGAAATGCCAGAAGACCGCAAGGAGGCACACAAAGTCAGATTGAAGTCGGCAAGATTCAGCCTGACTGCGACGGACATCTCTACAGAAGATCCTTCACTGGACCCCTTTTAAGGTGCGTACACCCTTTGCAGGTTGAAGATTTTTTATATGAAATTCATGAAGGAATTTGTGGAAGCCACGCTGGGGGCAGATCACTAGCTCACAGGGCCATTACCCAGGGGTATTGGTGGCCCTACATGCAAAAGATGCAGAAGCATACGTGAAGAAGTGCGAACAATGCCAAAGGTTTGCACCTTTGATTCATCAGCCAGCTGCTGACCTGAATCCAGTATCCAGCCCTTGGCCGTTTGCCCAGTGGGGCATGGATCTGTTGGACAACTTCCCCAAGCAACTGGGCAGAGAAAATACTTGCTGGTAGCAACAGATTACTTCACAAGTGGATAGAGGCAGAACCTCTTGCCAAAATCCGAGATGTGGACGTCAAGAATTCATATGGAAAAACATCATCACCAGATTTGGCATTCCAAGAGCCATAGTTGCCGACAACGGAACGCAGTTTGACAGCAAACTCATCAAGAACTTTTGCGCGAAATTCAAGATCAAGAATTACTTTTCAACACCAAGTTTTCCCCAAAGTAATGGGCAAGCAGAGCATCCAACAAAGTAATTTTGGATGGAATAAAGAAGAGGCTGCAGGCAGCAAAAGGAAAGTGGGTAGACGAATTGCCCAACGTACTTTGGGCATATCGGACTACGCCGAGAAGATCAACAGGGGAATCCCCCTTTGCCATGGCTTATGGCACAGAAGCAGTATTCCACTGGAAGTCGGCATCCCAGGGATCCGAACCCAGGGAGTTGAGAATGGGACTAACGATATACTTCTAGCCCGAGATCTGGATCTTTTGGAAGAACGAAGAGAGAAGGCTGCAATTCAGCTTGCAGTATACCAGCAACAGCTTGCCAGAGCTTATAACAAGAAGGTCAATCCAAGAGATTTTCAAGTCGGTGACTTAGTCCTGAGAAAAGTCGTCGGCAACAAGAAGGATCCCAGAGAGGGCAAGCTTGGCCCAAACTGGGAAGGACCCTACAGAATTACTTCGGTATTAGGCAATGGAGCTTATCGGCTTGAAGATAATGAGGGCAAAGCATTGCCAAGACCTTGGAACACTTGTAATTTGAAATTTTTCTATCATTAGATGTGCATTATTTTTGGCCGATGTCATCAATAAAATTTTCAGAATTCTTCAAACACATATGATTGTAAAGATACATAATGTTGTTTCAGAGACATGAATAATGAGAACCCAAGTGGAACTCAGGTTCACATTGGGGGCAGAGAGAGACAAAGACGCTTAACACTTGTTGAAATTTGTAGCAATTTACAAGTTGAAGTTAAGCTGAGATGGTTCCTTATCTTCACTTGTTGAAATTTGTAGCAATTTACAAGTTGAAGTTAAGCTGAGATGGTTCCTTATCTTCACTTGTTGAAATTTGTAGCAATTTACAAGTTGAAGTTAAGCTGAGATGGTTCCTTATCTTCACTTGTTGAAATTTGTAGCAATTTACAAGTTGAAGTTAAGCTGAGATGGTTCCTTATCTTCACTTGTTGAAATTTGTAGCAATTTACAAGTTGAAGTTAAGTTGAGATGGCTCCTTATCTTCACTTATTGAAATTTGTAGCAATTTACAAGTTGAAGTTAAGCTGAGATGATTCCTTATCTTCACTTGTTGAAATTTGTAGCAATTTACAAGTTGAAGTTAAGCCGAGATTACTGTTTCTCTTTGCTTGTTGAAATTTGTAGCAATTTACAAGTCGAAGTGAAGCCGAGGTTATTACTTGAACAGTTGTAGCACTCTACAGGTTGGTTAAACCAAAGATGATGCTTAACACTTGTTGAAATTTGTAGCAATTTACAAGACGATGTTAAGCCGACATATGATCATCTGTTGAAATTTGCAGCAATTTACAGGTTGAGTAAAAGCTAAGTATTTGTTTAAACACTTGTTGAAATTTGTAGCAATTTACAAGTAGATCATTATTTAGCACTTGTTATAACTTGAGAAAAGTTCACTGAATATGTTAATCCTTGTTGAAATTTGTAGCAATTTACAAGTGGTTAGACTGAGATCACTGTTTAAACACTTGTTGAAATTTATGAAAAGTTTGCAGGTCAGTATCTTGCCGAAGTAAAGTTTGTAGTTATTATACCCGAGGTATATAACCTCGAGAAGATTGCACAAAGAAGGAAAAAGTATGAAGAGTATATGCAAAATATTCTAAGTATAGAGTCATGCAGAAGCAATCAGAAAAAGTACAAAGGTACAAGCATTTAAAAGAAAGTTGTATTGAGCATTCAACAGGGAACAGAGGCATATCGGCCATATAAAGAGCTTGCAGTGTTTTAGAACCAGAAGCACAAAGAGACTTATATTGTCCAAAGAGACAAAAAGAGTACAGAAGACATCGAAGTTATGATTCTTCAGCTTCAGGAGGGATTTGGGTCTAGACCTCGGCCGATTCTTGGAGAACTACCTCGGCAGATTCTTGAGGAACTACTTCGGCAGCCTTTTCTATAGCCAGCTCGGCGTCAATCTCAGCAAGTGTTTTATCAAGACTTCTTTCAGCTAGAAGAAGGTCGGAAGATAACTTCCCTATATCAGCTTCCTTGGGCACCTCCTCAATCTCCTCATCTTGGGTTAAGTCCAGGATTGGCTCAATCTGAGAAGGAGACTTGACCCCAGCAGCATCCTTAGATTTCCTCACCAAGGCCTCATCATCATTGTTATCTTCACCCTCAGACTCAGACTCAGATTCTTCTTCAGCCTGACTTGGAGGTGGAGGAGGAGGAAATGGAAGAGGAATACCATCAGCGTTGCGGAAAGACGAGTCAGCAGGGAGATCAAGTTTTTTTATCAGGGACATCCAACCAAGGGAGAATCCCCTGTTGTATGCCTGCCTGACTTGAAGCTTGTAGTCCCCAGTAACGTCGGCCACGCCCTGGGCATAAGCCTTCTCATCAGCTTCTTTGATTTCGGCTTCCTTAGTGGAAAGGGCCTCCTGAAGCTCCTTCTCGGCTTGGGCTGTTTTCGCCTCTGCCTCCTTCTTTTGAGCTTCAGCAACTGTCTTAATGGCCTCAGCAGATTCGGCCTTTTCCTCGGCTATTTGTTGGGCTTTAGTGGCAGCCTCAGCCTGATCCTCCAACTTCTTCATTTTTGCTTGAAGACTCTTGTTGATCTTTTGAAGGGCAGAATATTCATTCTTCATGTCAGATAACTTCTCCCTATTTTCGAAAGATTGCATGGAGAAGGAATGGGCGTGCTGAACAGCCTGAAGGAGCATAAAAACAAAAGTTAGTGCAAAAATTTACAAGTACGAAAAAGAGAAAAAGATAAAAAAAAAAAAGTTACTAAGAGAAGGCACTTACTTGGACACAACGTTGAAGCATCAGAGCGTAGTTTTCGTACTCGCTCATCTCGGCGTTCTTCTCCAGATCGCCAGGAAGAAGTAGAGCTGTACTAAGGGCAACGCCGACATTAATGTCGTCGGCGCTATCAGTAGCCATGACCGGCTTATTCTCCAAAGTAATCTCGGGCGTCCAAGGGACGTTTGGTACTTTGGACTTTGAAGTCGTTGCAGAGGAGGACCTCGGCCTTTTTGACTTTGAGGACTCTGATGGCTGGGTCTCTGCGTGCCTCTTTCTTGCAGAGGGTTGGGATTTGCTGCTTTCAGTCAACTTGGAGATGGACAGGGCATCCTCAGCCTCAACCTTAGTAGCCTTGGCCTTAGGCCGGGCCTTCTTGGTTCTTTTTGGCTTTGGTGGGGACATAGATTGGGTCGGAACAGCATCGACGTCGATTGGGAGGTCGGCTAGGAGATCTTGGGCGACAGGCTTTGGGCGAACCATTTCGGCAGTTTTGACAAGTCTGCGCCGGCGTTTTCGTTCGGGTATTGGTATCAAGTATGGGGCCGAAATTGATGGCAGATCAACTGGCTCAGATGTTGACTCCTGATCTGTTCGAGATGTAGAGGCAGTTTGGGTTGTGACAGTAGGTGGAGAGAGGCTCTTTTTCTTCTTCCTTGGAACGTCGGGCAGAGTGGATTTATACGTTGGGATGAAATTCAGTACCAATGGAGCCTTGCGCTTTTGGATTGGAAGGTCTAGGAGTTTCTTCAAATCTTTACTAGGGATAAAGGATTGGCGAAAGTCTTTTGGTGGCTTACGAACATCTGCGAAAAGAACAGACATTAGAAACAGACAAAGTATTGAGGACTTGAAAAAGAAACAACTAAGTGTTGACACTAGACTCTTACCCTTGCCCTCTTTAACTGTTCGAGGAAGAGGGAAGAGATGGGCATCCTCGTCTGGGGCAAACTCCCAATTTCCTGAAGCAATGACATAGTCATCTCCAGCTCCCTTGTTGGAGTCTGGGAGGTCGGCTACGATTTTGAATTCGGTGGACCTCGACTTGAGGTAATAGACATAGCCTTTTTCCTTCAAGTTCAGGGCACACATGGTATAACAATATTGAACGTCGACAGGAATGGAGAACTCTTCCCTAAAGTATTTAAGTTTGGTTGGGGTATCTACCCTATGTCTCCACATATCCATGAAATCGGCGTAAGAGTATTCGACTTCAGAAAGAAGATGTTCTTAAAGGGTTTTTTAGGACCTCGGCAAAAACCTAAGTAAATACTGGTAAGAATTGTTTCAGTTTTTCCTAAAGAATTGGCAGGTTCTATATGCAAATCCCAAACCTAAATCTATGAAAGCAAAGATTGGAGGCTCGAATCTGGGAAAAACACAGAAAACAATAAACAAGAGAAATTTTCAGAATCGAGAACGAAGGTGGGCTATCAAGAGCATAAAGAATACGAGAAGTAAAGGGCCAAGAACAGGGGCAAAAGTGCAAAAAGTGGTGAACAGTGCGTATGATTCAAAACATGGGCAAGAGCAAAATCATGAGTAAAATACATCTAAATGTATGATTCACAGGTTGGAAGTTCCAACAAAGCAGTAAAGGCAGCAAGTAATAAAGAACATTAACAGAATTGAAGACAAAAGGAACAAAGGCTTACCAGATAGAATGGAGCCGGTGTGAAAATCGCCGGAGTCAGACGACAGTTGCAGACACAACAGAGTGGCGAAAGCTTCACTAGAATGGAAAAATAAAACAGTTACAGAACTTGGAAGACTGAGTAATAGCAGATTCGAAGAGAAAGAGCTTTAGAGAGAGAAGAAGCAAGTAAACGAATGCAAAAGTGAAAAGACAAAGGAAAGAGGCAAAAGTTTTTGTCAAAAACTTGAAACGGCGGCAAAAATAGGGCATTTATTGCGCCTAGAGCAACGCATACGTCAGACGGCGCAGACGGATGAAAGACAGTTTTTCAGGCGCGTCACAGGCACGAACGAATGGGAATACAACGTGTGCAGAAAACGGTTGAGAAGTGATGCATGACAGCTCATGCGCGTAGAAGAGTTCATTTGAATTCTTGTTCTTGAAAGAAAACATGTCGGCCTGAAATGAATGACCTCGGCTGAAAAGTTCTTATGCCGACGTACTGGAAAGAGGATCAATATAGGTTCCATCACCTCAGAATGCCGAGATAATAGAACCTAGGGGGCAGTTGTGGGGATATATTTTCTAAGTACCAACACGTGGCAAGGTGACGCCGACGTGTCAGCCGAGGTGCCACGTGTCGTAGTAGTTACGCCGAGGTGATCTCGGAGTTGCCGAGGTTATCTCCGAAGATATCGGAATCCGAGATAACTGGATAAGGGACAAGAGTCCTAGATTGAGAGAAGACTTCAGTTTGGGTAAAGATGAAACTCTTAGAGGGTTTATCCTAATCCCACTGGGAGTTCCAGATTAGCAGTAATCCTGAGTCCATTGGAGTTAGGCTCCTATTAGGACTAGGATTGTATTGGCTATAAAAGAGAGGCACCCCCATGGGTCTAAGGTATGCTTTTTATACTCAAGCTTGTGAGTTGAATACTTGATTATCTTTGAGAGATATACTGACTTGATCGTCGGAGTGCCCCCGGGTGGAAAAACCACCGCCGAAGCCTTTTCTTTCTGTGCAGGACAGCAGGGTGCCATCTATTCTGCCTGTGTTCTACAACTGAATTACTAAGGAGGACAGTGTGATCGGAAAATCACTCACACAATTTGCTATTGTTTATGTAGTATTTTGATAAATAAAAGATTGTAGTAGATAATAAATTGATTATCATTTATCTTCTAATTAGTTAATTAAAGTCAATCAATTTATTATAATCACAAAATTTTTAACTTTGTAATTGATTGGCTGGTTTGAGAATTGAATTTTTAGTAATTTTTAAACTTTTTAAGAAAAGATTTACAATAAAATAGAAAGAATGATCTAGTAATTTTTTAATTTTTTAATTAAAATATTTAATTCTCAATTATATAGTTTAAAATGGGATTGGATTGTCTCTAATTGGACAGGTTAATTGGACCATCCAGTTTGGCCTATTTAAAGTTCGTCTCAATAATTTGAACCGTCAATTTGTAGAATTTGTTGAGTATTTCATCATTGTAAAAAAAATCACATTGATCAAATATCGATAACTATTTAATCAGATCATATTTTTGTCTACAGATTTTTTTAAATAATATTTACCGTTGACAGAAATGTGAACTGATCAAATAACTATTGATATCTGATCAACGTGATTTTTGAAAGGATTAAAGTATTCAACATGTTCTATACATTAAACGATTCGCATTATTAATTTTGGGTTCGGTGTAGCCCACACAGACTCAACAACATGGTCCAATTTGATTAAAAATAAGGAAAATTGGGAGACCCCCAGCACCTCCACTGGGTGCTGATTGGCCCAAATTTTTTTTTTTTTTCAACCCCCCCCCGGGCCGGTGTATGTGGGGGGTGGTGGGGGTCTGCAGCACTATTGTAAAAATAAACCTAAGCCTTTAAAAAAATCAGCACACAAATGATTCAAAACTAATCAGTAATTATTCAAGAGGAAATTACGTTCTGGTGAAAAAAAAAATACAAATTCATGAAAAAATTTATAATTTTAATTATTAATATTTATAATTTTTTTACTAATTTGTAATTATTTTTTTATAGGGATGGTTTTTTTTTCCAGTCCATTTTGTAGAGTAGAACATATTGTTAGGTTTGTGGGTTCACCACACATCTCGTTTCGATGATTCGAACCATTCACTGTGCAGAACTAGTTGAATACTTCATTTTCATAAAAAATTACATTGATCAAATATCGATAGTCCCTCAATCAGAATATAGTTTTGTTAATAATTTATTTTTAAAATCATATTTACCATTGATAAAAATGTATTTCGATTAAAAGGTTTTTGATATTTGATTAATTTAATTTTTTTTTTTTCTAAAGATAAAATATTCTATAAATTTTACACATTAAATAATTTAAATTATCAAAATAAAATTCATAATAAATCCCATAAATTATTAATTAATGTACTAACTAATATATTAATAGAGCATCATTTCTCTTAGCCCTTAATGTATGTGTGGAGTCCATTCATCTATCACAATTGTATAATTATTGATTTCACCTATTATACAAATTATAAATACAATTGTGATAGAGACCCCTTACATACATGACCCCACAACCCCTACTCTCATCCTAATTACGTATAATGTGGGGTTCACATATATATGAATAGACCCTACACACACACATCAAAGGTCAATATCAAATTTGGAGTCACGGAACCTCCAAAAAAGAGAATCCAAACATTTCTCATAATAATAACATAATAATAATTAATACATTAATGTGTATATTAATTATTGCATATAGGACCGCCGGTTATTCAATAATGATATTGCTGTTATGCTGGATTTTGTCGGTAGTTTTAAATCACAACGGGACAAAAACGAACGACTCGCATGCTAGCCGTCGGATGATGCTCTGATGACGACTGAAGTACCTAGAAGAATCCAACGACTAAGATGAAATACGAACACATACTCCTGACTTTCACTGCATCATATCTCATTCCTTTGAATTTTGGAAGAGTCCTGCCTTGTTCATCAATCGCAAAGCTGATGTTGAGGAAGTCAATTTTTTTTTCGGTTATATATAGCTTTCCAATCTCATCCACTCTCATCCAATTCAAACCCCATCGTTTTTCTCTCTCTCTAGATTTCTTCAACTTTCTCTCTCTAAAGTTCAGTACACATTTAAGCTTTTCAACTCATCGGAGCTTCAAGAACTTTTGGTTGAGCTTAACCATGGCGATACCAGTAGAAATCTGGGATCTCGAGCTCATCGAACAACACCTCCTCGGCGAGGTCTCTCCTGTTGAGAGCTTCGTCAGTGTTCAGACTGAGGGTTCAAGCTCTCAATCTGATTCCTTCTGTTCACAGACATTGAGCTGTGACTCTACCATCACAATCTCCGATTACCTGAACTCCAACAAAGTTGAAAACACTGAAATCATTGATTTTGTAACCGATTCAATCAATTTCGATCAAAATGATTTCTTCGGATTTGAGTCGAAGCCTCAAATAATCGATCTTAGGAGGCCGGAACAAATGAATTCGAGCAATCAATCGAGTTCTAGGTCGAGCTTCAGCGAGCGAAAGCCGTCGTTGAAGATCGACCTGGCTCCGGTGAAGAAATTCGAGTGGTTGGAGTTCGGGGAGCCGAGTAAACCTGCATTTTCAATAGAGAAATCGTCGACTACGGAGGAGAGGAAGCACTACAGAGGCGTGCGACAAAGGCCGTGGGGGAAATTCGCGGCAGAGATCAGAGATCCGAAGCGGCGGGGGTGTAGGGTTTGGTTGGGAACATTCGACACCGCCATGGAGGCCGCCAAAGCCTACGATCGAGCCGCATTCAAGATGCGTGGGAGCAAAGCTATTCTCAACTTCCCTCTCGAAGTTGGAAAATGGCGTCGCTCGCCCACCTCGGCCTCCGCTCCCTCCTCCACCGCCTCTAAGGCGGAGAACGGCGGCGCGAAGAGGCAGAGAGAGGTTGAAGAACAAACAGAAGAAAGGTCGGTGAAGAAGGAGAGGTTACCGGAATCTGATGCATCAGTGGTTAGTAGTGAAGCGAGTAGTCCGTTAACGCCGTCAAGTTGGACCGCCTTATGGGATCAAAATGCGAACGGTATCTTTAACGACCTGATGTTATCCCCTTTATGTCTTCACCCATTGTTGGGCTATGCACAACTCACGGTCATTTAGGGGAGAAGGTTTGTGTTGGGGCACCCGGATGTATTGTAAATGGTGGAGGGATGAGATTTTATAAATTTGTATTAGGTAATTAAGGAATATGAAGGGAGTGCAAGTATTTAGGCGTTTTGTTATGGGTGGAGATATTTTTTTTTTATAGATGTTAATTTAACAACTAACAATTAACATTTGTCGATCAAAAAAATACAAAATAAAAATAAAAATAAAAAAATTAAGAAATATGAGAAGTATGATGAATTTTGATCGATAACAGGAATGGCACGTAGTATCCTAGAATAATTAATAATTTTTCCATTCAAGATGTACTTTTTTGTTAGTTGTATATAGGAATGTCATGACGAATTGTAAACTTTCTAAAAATGGAAACCATGTTTATCCATTATATTGATAATTTTCAGAAATATTATGTTGATAACATTTCTTTGAATTTTCAAAATATTCATAAAAATCTTAGACAGTTAATGTGGAAAAAGCGTCGTTCCAAACGGCAATGCTTGTGATTACGAGGGGAAAAAAAATTAAGGGGCGATTTCAATTTAGGGGAACATGAATAACAAATGATTCTTATCATTTTATCATCAGTTTTCACATTTGTTTTTGTTTTTGTTTCTACATATTTGATGTGATAAGATGTGCTTCGCATTCGGATAATGAATAGAGTGCTTTCAATGTCAATTTGTGTTGATAGTGTCTAATTATGTTGTATTCATTTTTTATATGTTTTCTCATAATTGTGCACCCAAAGAAAAAAAAAAAAAAAATTAAAAATTACTAAATTTCTGTTCATTGATAGGGAGACATTTATGATCAGGTAAGAATATGTTGGGATTTCTGTCAATTTTTTCCAGGCAGATAAAGAAGATGTAGTAGCTATAGCATGTTTGAGTTCTTCACCACCATGTTTGGACCTATTGTTGGTTTTGTTCAAGTCAGCCTTGTAATTTGAATGAGTTCTGGAGTAGTTAGAAGAAGAGGAAGAAAAAATGGCAACGAACATGACAGATAATATTATTTAGGGATTGTTTGGGATGACCTAAATAAGTGTATTTTTTGTTTTTTTATAAAAAGATGTGCAGAAAAGTAGAGAGGTGATGTGATAGAAAAAAGATAAAAAGATAGATTATTTTTAGGTTGCCAAACTTGGCCTCAGTTGTTACGATGGTTATCTTAAAAAAGGAATACATATATGTACCCTAATAGTGTATGTAATATAAATATAACGTTCTATAACAAACATGCCAATACGTCATTTGTTTTTTTTTTTTTTTTTTTTATTAAAATGATTCGCAACATTTTCAAGTACAAATGATACATATAACATTTATATTATACTGTTCATAACGTATTAACAATGGCTCAAAATTATCATTTTAAGAATACACAACATAAATTCATTTATTCCTAGCTTTTAAACATATTGTTTGGTTTGTTTTCGGGAGAGTTACTTTTGAAAAAAAAATTTGGGGAGAGAGTTTAGAAATTTTTTTGGTTTGTTTGATTGTATATTTTGAAAGTAGTTTTGAAGTTTGGGAGTTTGGGATGATTTGATATTTTGTTATAATTGAGTAGATGTGTGTGAGAGAAAAAGTGATTGAGAAGGAGAGAGGAAAGAGAAAAAGTGATTGAGAAGGAGAGAGGAAAGAGAAAAAGTGATTGATTGATGTGTAAGAGAGAGAAGTGATTTTGGAAATTTTTTGAGAAAAATCTCAAACCGAACAATTTTTTGGAAATTTTTTTCTAAAACTCATCTTTAAAACTCAAACCAAACATACCCGAAGTTTCTGTTTGGCAAGTAGGTTGGGACTAAAAGAACACAAAAAGATAAAATAAGTTAGACAAGTTGATAACAAAATGTCATATCTAAATCATGTTCATTTTATTTTTTCTCTCAAAGAAAGTCAAAAAAATCTTCAGAACTAATTTAGTCCGACTAAATTAACTAAAAAATAAAAAATAAAGTTAAAAAATTATTCCCAAATGAATCCAAACTAGCATGACTAACACCTGAATGATAATAATTTTGTTATGACGTGTCCTGTCTTTGCTGTGCATACCATGCCATAGATTTAGGGTTGTTTGGGATGATCTAAATAAGTGTATTTTTTATCTTTTTATAAAAAGATGTGCAAAAAATAAAGAAATAATGTGATAAAAAAAATAAAAAGATGAATTATTTAGAGGAGGACAAACCAATCCTTATCACATCTCATTAACAATTGTAAAGTTACTGGTTGTTTGGAAAGTTAGCTTTTTGCCTTAAAAAAGCCACAAAAGAAAAAGAAGTCACCAAAAAATGAAAAAGATAAATTGCCACTAAAAAAATAAGTTTTGCACATTAGTCATTCCACTTTTTTTTTTTTTTTTTTTTTACAATTGAAATTTTTATTTCTATCCACATTAACTCCAAACCACACAAGACTTCCAAAAACATCCTGCGAGTTACGATATAATAAATTTACCCATAAGTCTAGTTTCTGAAAAGTTGAATCATTTAGTCTAAAAGTTTTCTTATGCTCCATTTAGTCCTATTTGCACATCAATCTAATGTTCGAAATATTAATCTGATGTTCGAAATCTAATGTTCGAAACATTAATCTGATGTTCGAAATCTAATGTTTGAAACATTAATCTGATATTTGAAACATTGTAATGGGACCTTTCAGTCTATAAGAAAACTTTTAGGACTAAACAGTGTATAAGTTATTAATTTGGAATTTATTAGTGCATTCTCCATTATTATATTGAAAGACAACATAATTTTGTCTCAGCGTTGGTTTGAAAATTAAATTTTTTAGTAATTTTTTAATTTTATACAAAAACACATTTACAAAAATAGAGAAAAATAGTTGGCTTTTTTTTTTTGGGGGGGGGGGAGACTAATTTTGCATGTTCCCAAACATGGCCTCAATTTAATTATGGGGCAAAATTCAATTACCTCCTTATGGGATGGTGTAATAGTACTATACCCCCTATCTTTTAAAAATAGTCACACGTTTCATGTGGTTTTGAATTAAAATGTAACCACTAACACCATTAATTATAGATGTAAAATGATTACAATACCCTCAAATCATATGTGTTTGGTTGTGCTTTGGAATCATGATTCTACATGTGTGTTTGAGCTCCATGTTTGGTAAGAATTTTGGAATTAATTTTCCAAAACTCTGCCGAAAGCTCTGTATTTTCTGCGTCTGTTCTGCGCATTGTCTGCAATTTTTTTTTTCCGTTAGGGTCGTCCGGCCGGCTGAAATTTTTTTTTTTACAATTGATATGTTAATTAATTTATAATCGAAAAAAATATTTTCTGAATTTTTTATATGCTTTAAAATAATTTTGAGTTGTATGTTTAGTTATGAGTTGTAAATTTTTGTATCACATATCAAATGTCACATCAACAATTTCTCACTCAAATCAAAACTCTTTTCAAAACTATTTTCAAAACTCTTTACCAAACAAATTTTCTACACTCAAATCATAATTCCACAACACACAAACTCAAAATACAACTCATACTCTCAAATCACATTTACAAAACTCTACCAAACGCTACCATAGTTTTTGTTATTTTCTTTCTTTCTTATTTCTCATACACACAATTTATAATGTCTAGTATTAATTCAATTAAATCATAATTAATTATAAATTCTTAATTATTTATCATAATTCTTAAATTTTTATTCTAATTCTAATTTAATGATATTTTAGATCATAATTAACCCTAAATATTTAACTATCTGATGTAATTATTAACTTTTTAATCTAATTTTAATTTAATTATATTTTAGATCACAACTAATCCTCAATTCTTAGCTATTTATTATAATTTCTAACATGTTAATCTAATTTTAATTTAATTACATTTTAGATCAATTCTTAATTCTTATTTATTTTATATTTTATTTATTTATATTTTAAATCAATTATTAATTATCTTTTATATTTTAGATCAATTCTTAATTATATTTTAATTAACATATTAATCTGATTTTAGATTTGGAAAAAATAGGAGTAAAATTGTCCTTTTGTTGTATTAATTTCATTATAATTTTTAAGAAAACAAAACCCAACTCTTAAAAATGGTGTGTGTAATACATCTTCCTTTAATTTAGATAGAAAAACTAACTGAAGCACTTTAATCCAAAATCACATAAGAACTTTCTGACTATATTTGAATGATAGAGAGTTAAAGTGCTCTAGCCCCAAACTACAAGGGGGATAAAATGAATTTAAATGTTTAATTATGTTCCACAACAATCTACAATAATAGTTTTTTGAAAAGCAGTAACAATTACATAATAATAACTGATATGGATCAAAATAATGAATTTATTTCAAACAACAACAGAGAAAACAAATCATCTACAACATTTTTCTGGAGTTCATTAAATATATATTATACAATCATACGAAGCAAGAGACTGTTTTTGGGATTCTTTTCTTCTGTTGACCTCCAAACTGAATGATATGGAAGTTTTGTGGAACTCCTCAGGGTTTGACATTTGTGAATCAAAATGCCATGACGGCAAGGGCACTTGACCATATTACTTTTCTTTCGCGGAAAAAAAAGAATAAAAAAAATGTCAATTTAGAAAATATCAACGTTAATCCCACATAACCAATGACGGATCTAGGGGGCTAGGGGGCGGCCGCACCCCAAAAATTTGAAAAATATTATATATTATATTAAAAATTTTACAATAACTTAAAATTATAAAAGTTCACACCCCAAATTTTTTTATAGATAATTTCAAAATTATATAGAGTAACCCCCAATTTTTTAAAGTATAGAACAGTCCCCTAAAGATATAATTCTGGATCCGTTCCTGCGCATAACAATATATTCAACCTTGAAATCTTACTTAAGGGGTGCTTAATTATATTGTTTGTCAATATTGAAGAAATCAACCTTGATAAATCCTGTTTCAGTCCATAAACTTAGGTTTGAAAAGCAAGTTCTCATCTATTAATAAATTGTAATAGTTTGAATATCCAAACCCTAAAGTTCAAAGTCAAAAGTATCATCTTCACTCTCTATGACTTATTCATATCTTTCTCTCTTTTCCTCCTCTTTAATGTGTGTTTCATGTTTTGTGTTTTTGTATGAGTTATAATGTTGTACTTAAAATTACGTACAATTTTGCTTTATTGAAAGCTGTTAGTTCTTTTTTTTTGATTTTGAGAAGAGAGTTAAAAGTCATCTTTTAACTTTTAATTAATTTTAAATTATATCATTTCTCATATTTTTTAGAAGTCTTTTCAAAAAAAGTTAAAAGTTAACTTTAAACAATCTTCCCAAAACAATCCAAATAAGTGAAACCCCAACAAAACAAAATCAAAATATATTTCTATTTTGGAGATGGCTTCTCTAGGATACTGTTGGGCCTGTGGGGTCTACTACGGGTCCTATTTAAATAATCTGAACTATTAAATGGTTCGGATTATCGAAACGGGGACATGATTCAGATCATTAAAATGGGACTCATGGTGGCCCCAACAGGCCCAACAGTATGCTGAAGCGTCTTCCTTTTATTTTTGTACCTCAAAACATTCACAATTGTTAAACAATGTGTCAAGATTTTTATATTTTGATATTTTTACATAATTTAACGATCATAAGAGTTTCTCCAAATGACTCTTTAAATGAGGCTTATTAGCTCTAATGGGCTAGCTATTACCATAATTATTTTAACAAAATTCTTCAACTCTAGCAATATTTTAAATTCTTCAACTCTAGCAATATTTGAAGAGCCTTGGAAGACTTTTTAAACAATTTGTGTTGTATAAATAGGTAAAATAAATAGTAATGTTGGAGTACATAGATAACAAAAGAATTAGACAAAATAAAGAATTATCTTTTTTCTATTTTAATTAGTAAAAAATGAAGAGTATTTTAGTTAGTTAATGTGACAAACATGCGGGCCTCATTTTAATTATAATCAAGCGTTTAATTATGAGATGTGAGAGAAATTATGGACGGAAAACATCTATCTCTCATTTTTTTAGTTCGAAGTCGGTTAGCACCTATAAAAATTCTAAAAAAATCTACTATTGATTTGAAAAATGAAATTAAAAAAAAGAAAAAGAAAGTATATTATCTCCCAATTATTTCTTTTTCTCATCCAAAATAATAAATAATAATTTTTTTTGGTCACATCCTAATTAAACATATCATTCTATTCCCTCTATTTAATTATTTATTTCATGTATTTATAATTTTTAATGTAATCTAATTTTTATAATTATTCTTATTATTTTATCAAAAATCTCATTCATGTCCAAATTAAATTAAAAACAATCCCATGCCCTGAAAGTGTATAAAGGGAGAACAATAGCTTTACTCGAATTCTAGCCGTCGATGTCCTCTATGATGAGGATTAAAGCTCCATGACGGTTCAATTTAACGGTGAAGATCAAATAAGAGTTTGATTTTTCTTAGATTCACAATTTAACTTGAGAGTATTTGGAGTTAGTAGACTTATTGTGAGTCCAATTTGGATGATTTAAATCATTCTTTTTTTAGTATTGGTTGGACAAGAATATATGTAAAAAAATTCAAAATAATTGAATTTCATTAGTTATATATTTATATCACATTTATAATTTTAAAAATAATTGTTTATTTTTTAGAGATGAATACTTTTTAAACATATATCTTCCGAAATCTAGTCATTTTAATTTTGAAAAATATTTTAAACCTCTAAATTATGAGCTCTAGAAAAGCTCTAACTTATGGGTCTCACTATGTGATTTGATGTTTTGGCCTATGTTTTTGTTTTTTTAAATTGTCACATTACCAGTACTCTTATTAGAGTTCTATTATTAGGGTTCTTGGCCTCGTTTGGGGAGTGGCTATTTTAGTCAAAAAGCTAAAAAGTCAACTAAAACTAGTCACATCACTTCTCTACTTTTCTGCACATCTTTTTATAAAAAGTCAAAAAGTTACTAAAATAACATGTTCCCAAACGAGGCCTTAATTACCATTATTTAATTTTTTACATAAATATTCTTCATAATAAATTTTAAAAAATAAATAATTAAAATAACTGAAATTTGACTTACAACAGACCTATTAAATCCACACGCTCTCTCGAATCCGGAAGATGAAATAACCAAACCCATCAAGTAATAACACTTCATGAACAAGTCATCGCAGCTTTTGGCTTTGAACACGGAAGAGGTCGCTTCTTTCTTCCATCCTAGAATTTACGTTAGGAGGTCGCTTTTTGGGGGAGACATATTTTGGTTTCGTCTATAAATAGCTTTCCACTCGCCTCTTCCACTCTCATCAACCCTAAGCTCTCCTCAATTCAAACAAACTAATCTTCTTTCTCTCCCTAGCTTTGGAAGAGAGAGACCGAGCTTACTTACTGACCAATGGCGACACCAGCAGAAATCTCAACTCTCGAACTCATCGAACAACACCTCCTCGGCGACTTCTCTCCTGTTGACAGCTTCCATATCAATAGCCTCAGCGACACCAGCTCGATTTTCACAGCATTCGATTCTGCAACCAGTGTTCAAACCGAGGGTTCAAGCTCTCAATCTTATTCCTTCTGTTCACAGACTTTAAGCTCTGACTCTACCATCGCAATCTCTGATTACCTGGACTCGAACCAAGTTAACAATACTCAAAATTTTGATTTTGTCCATAATTCGATCAATTTCGAGCAAAATCAATTTAATTACTTTGGATTTGAGTCTAAACCTCAAATAATCGATCTTACTACACCGAAACCAGTGAATTTGAACACTAAGACAAGGTCTAGGTCGAGCTTCAGCGAGTGTAAGCCGTCATTGAAGATCGACCTAGCTCCGGTCAAGAAATTCGAGTGGTTGGATTTCAGCCAACCAACTAAGCCAGCAGTTTCCGAAGAGAAACCCTTTAGTAGGCACTACAGAGGCGTCCGGCAAAGGAGGTGGGGGAAGTTCGCGGCGGAGATCAGAGATCCGACGCGGCGAGGGTCTAGGGTTTGGCTAGGGACATTCGACACCGCCATTGATGCCGCCAAGGCCTACGATCGAGCCGCATTCAAGATGCGTGGGAGCAAAGCCATTCTCAACTTCCCACTCGAAGTAGGAAATTGGCGTCACTCCTCCTCCGCCGGCACGAAGAGGCGGAGAGAGGTTGAAGAACAAACAGAGGAAAGGTCGGTGAAGAAGGAGAGGTCACCGGAATCTGTTGCATCGGTGGTTAGTAGTGAAGCGAGTTGTTCTTTAACGCCGTCTAGTTGGACAGCCCTATGGGATCAAAATGCAGATGGTATCTTTGACGCCGCGCTGCTATCGCCGTTATCTCTTCACCCTTTGTTGGGCTATTCACAAGTCATGGTCATTTAAAGGAGTAGTTTTTTCGTGAGTTGTACTAGTTTTGGATGTATATAGGGAATGCCGTGAGGAATCGGAAACGTTTTACAAACAACAATGTTACATACCACTAAATTCCTATCACTAACACCATTACTAATGATGTAAAAAATAAAAAAAATAAAAAATAAAAATAAAACTAAGACATAAAAAATATGTGATAGTGATGGGACTCCCTACCACATAATTAGAGCAACCACTAATTAGTGGTCTGCATCATTTTTCTTTTACAAATGACAAACCATGTTTGTATAGCAAAATTGTCCACGTGGTTTGAAACGGCAATGCTTTGATTATTTGAAGAAAAAAATGTATTATTAGTTGATTTGAATTTATATGAACTTGAACATGATTTTGTTTTTAAAATTATGCCAATTTGATAAGTATAAATTGTTTAGTTTTTTATTTAAAAAAATAAATAATAGTTGTATTTTTATAAATAAATAGTCGCAAATATAATAAATTGAACAAATTATAATTACCAAATCAACTTAATTTTTTTTTGAACGTAATACACCAAGTGTCCGACAAAATAAACGGTTTGAATTATCAGAACAACACACAGAATTGATCTCACACACCCAAACATCGCATTCTAGTCCAAAATTTGGACTGAAGGGAGCCTCCATTGATTTAATGCTTCCCGAAATACACTCCTAAATACCAAAATATATTATTTTTCATTTTCCTTTCTGCCAAACACCTCCACAGAAGGAGACCTCCACCACAATCCCCGCCCTCTCTCTCTGCCACCGCCACCATCTCCATCCACAACATTTACACACATGCCCCCAAGAGCACGTGCATCCTCTCTCTTCTCTCATCCCGTCTCATCTGTATTGTGATCATAATGTACCCCCTCTTTGGCTCTCACTGCTTTTCTCTCACTTTTTCTCTCTAAATTGACGCATTACACACAAGAAGAGAGAGAGAGAGAGAGAGGCTTTTGTGTTGTGTTTGCTCATTCATATGACGCGATAAGAGAGAAAGAGCGAGAGAGAGCGGATGGCACACAACAGGCTGCCAGGCAGCGGACACAACAGCCCGTCGCCGCAGTAGTCGCCGCTCCTGTCGCCGAATAGGCTCAGGCACTCCGGCAGCCGGTCGAAGCAAGACCGGTTCAACTCCTTCAGTAATCAGCCCCCCCGAACCCTCGCTCACCGCCTGGCCTGGTCCCTCCTCTCCGTCCTCCTCCGCAGACAAGGCGTCGTCCTTCTCCCTTCATTTTTCTACGGCATGTCTATATCACTGTGCTAGACTGATCTTGACTTTTAGCATCCGTTTGAGAAGTGGGTTGGTTTTTTTGATTTTTTGACTTTTTTTAACTTGAGTTAAAAAGTTTGATTTGGGAAGGATTTTTTGATTTTTTTGACTTTTTTTGTGAGAGAAGAGTATAATGATTATGGATTAGATGTGATGTTTTGCTTGTTGCCGCTAAAATAGTCTATTTTGTCTTTTGTGACTAAAATAACCAAAAAAACTCTTGCCAAACGGATCCTGGGCAACTTAAAAATTAGAAGTTGATGTATTTTTATAAAAGAGTAATGTGATAAATTTTAAGATAGCGTTTGGTAGAGTTTTGTAAATATGATTTAAGAGTATGAGTTGTATTTTGAGTTTGTGTCTTGTGGAATTATGATTTGAGTGTAGAAATTTGTTTGGTAAGAGTTTTGAAAATAGTTTTGAAAAGGGTTTTGATTTGAGTGGGGAATTATTGATGTGACATTTGATATGTGATACAAATTTACAACTCATAAAAACATACAACTCAAAATTATTTTAAAGCACATAAAAATTTTAAAAATTTCAGAAAATATTTTTTTCGATTATATAAATCAATTGAAAATAAAATAAAATAAAATAATTCACTATTCTGGTCAATCGGCCGGACGTCCTGTTAGGCAAAATTTTCAAAAAAAAACGCTGAAATGCACGGCTGAGACAGAGCTCTCTGCAGAGCGTTTGAAACGTGATTCTAAAATACTAAACAAACATCATACTCAAACTATGGTGTAGAATCACGTTTTGAAATCACAACCAAACACAGCCTAAATGTTTTATTAATATTTTATTAAATATCTCATATGAATATGAGATTTATATGAAATTATATGGTGTAGATTTTATATTTATATAAGACATTTGACAAAAATATTGATAAAATATTCGAGAGTTCTAACATTTTATTGTAAAATGTCATTGAAACTTTGTTTGGTTTGGATTTTCTAAACATATTTTTTAAAAAATTTTATTTTCTTGTTTTTCGTATTTTTTATTTTTACTGAATTTTTTTAATATTTTAAATAATTTTTTTAAATTTTTAGATACACTTAACATAAATATGCTTAAAAAATATAATTTTCATGAAAAAAATCTTTAAAAAAATCACTAAATACCAAAAATACAAAAAAAAAAAACAAAAATTCAATATATTTTTCGTATTTTTGTATATTTATTAATCTTTGAAAATATTTTTTCACAAATATTTTACTTTAAGGTGCATCTCAAAAAATATAAAAAAAAAATGCTTAAAATTTTAAAAATATTTACTAAAAATAAAAAAATTATGAAAAATAAAAAATTTAATTTTCATAAAACTGAATTCAAACGCATTGATTTGTTTTTTTTGGTGGTATGTCATTGAATCATTAGCAGTACTAGTGGTCGTTTGGCAAAAACTATGTGGGTGTTTGGGAAGTGAGTTTTTATGTAGATTTTAGTAGATGTAGGTTTTTATGAGATAAAAATTTTTTGTTTGGGAGATAATTGAGTTTTTATGTGGTTGGATGTGATGTTTGTGAGAGAAAAAGTGAAATGATTATGGGGTTGGATGTGATATTTTGTTTGGATGTGTTTTTTTTGGTTTTGCAAAACTTTTGTCTTTTAGTGGTTTTTGAGATAAAAAATTTGGGGTGTTGCTTCCCAAACACCACCAGTAGGCTCAGTGGTTCAGTTTTTTTTTTACAAGCCAAAAACAGGAACTTTATTAATAAAAATTAATATGCATATAACACTAGACAAAATTAATAAAGAAAATGCAAATACATAAAGTATCAAAGCAAAGTTAATCAATGATATATAGTTCACAACATTTTCAAACAAATAATTTTACATTTCATGCTAATTGTTATGGGTATAAAGGATTAATTTAATGAACATTGATTTAATCATTTACCATTTTATTACAGCCTTTCTTTAAACAGTTATATATATACATGATGCCACCATCTCCACTGCATTTTCATTATTATTGCTTTGAATAGTTATACAAGAATTTTTATTCTATTTTTTTAAAGTCCAAACTTATACAATAATTTGAGGTAGGTTATACTCATTTTGGTTAAGATCGATCTTGACTTCTAAGTAGTTTCACAAGTGTCTTCAAGTACTGGAATGAACTTCCTTAAAGGACAAACGAACCCTTGTCTCAATCTAATTATGTTTCATAATGGATATGGTTATCACTCTACAATCGAAATTATGATTTATTTCAAATAATTACGGAAAAAGCATATCACTACAACATTTTTCTGGACTTCGTTAAATTTATATTAGTATAACTATATGATATGTCAACATGAGATTGTTCTTGGGATTCTTTTCTTCAATTGATCTCGAAACTGAATGATTCTTAGAAGTTTTGAGGAATTCCTAAGGGCTGGGCTCATTAAAATAAGTTTCATTTCTTTGATATGTCTGAATTCAAACTCCATTAGGGTCCTTATTAGCCATATTAATTTTAACAAAATTAAAAATTAAAAATTAAAAAGAATAGAGAGAGTCAATTTTGAAGATATCAACCTATAATTATCCACATAACTATTCTGGTGACTAGTTAATTTAAAAAAGCTATGTCACCACAACAAGAAACTATCATGTGCTAGCGATAAAGGTTAGGTGTTGTTTATAAGCAGAGGAGTGTGATTAGCCTGTGTTTTCAGCCTCATTTGTTAACTTGTAGTGTAGAGGGGCTATCTAGTGTCTTTTTATTTTCTTGTTGCTTGCTACTGTTTTCTTGCTGTTGGATTGGTTCCTCACCAGTTCATGAGTCAAGTGCTAGTAAATGATTGTACTTTATTTTTATTTTTTTATCAGCCAAAAAAGAGAATTTTATTGATGAATAAACCGGCTATTACAAAATATACTTTAACAAGAAGGAGAGGTGCAACGCCATCCCAACAAGGTTTAGCTATGATGCCAATTTACTTCTCGATGCCAATTTAGTTGGATCGTGGAGTGTTAGTTATGATACTTTTTGCACTTTCCTCCTTTATTGATGTAAGTTATGCTTGTAATTTGTTTCTTTCATCAATAAAATTTTTGTCTTTTGTTGATCAAAAGACAAGAGACTATCTTGTGTTTGCATTATGGATTTGAGTAAGGTTTTGGAAAAAGAAAGAAAAAAAAAAAAGTAGGCAAAATGTTAATGAAATATAATTATATTTCACATACTTTGTACACACTCTTTCCCCCTTCATTTCCAAATTATCTCTATCCAATTTTTTTTTTTTTTGCCAAAAGAAAATAACTTTATTGATGAAATGAAACATACATCACAAATGAGATCACATCAATAAAAAGGGAGCAAAAGCAAAAAGCATCATAGAGTAAGTTCCTAATCAACTAGGTTGGCACCATGAAGAACTTCCAATTATATGCTAGCTCAAGCCAAGAGAGTTAGTGAGAAACCAACAAAAAAAGAAAATAGAGAAGAAAAAAAAACTAGAAAAAACCACAAAAGTTGCAACTGAAAGCTCTGCCAATGCTCTACACAACAAAGAGAACTTGACCAGCAAATACAGGCCAATCTCTATCTAAATTTATGAACTAAACACAACTACAGATTATCATTAAAATGGGGTCAGAAAAGGACAAGCATTTTATCTCCCTCTTGATAGAAAATATATTTTTTGTCACAAATTGGTGCCACTAGCGTTTTGATTAATTTCAAAAATTAAAGAAAGTTCCATATCTTTTTTTAAGTGTAAGAGGTTGTTTGAGTGAGCTAAATAAGTTAGGTTTTTTGGTTTATTTATCTAAGGCCTCGTTTGGGAACATGCTAATTTAGTAACTTTTTGGCTATTTGACTAAAATATGAGCTAAAAAAAACTAGTATGTTTGGGATGACTTTTTCGCTTTTTACGAAAAGATATGCAAAAAGTAGAGAGAAAAGAGAATCTTTGACTTTTTTGTATGGGTTATTGACTTTTTGGCTTTTTTAGTAACTTTTTGACTTTTTAACTAAACCGGCCTGTTGCCAAACAAGGCCTAAATAAGTAAAAAAGTCAAAAGGATGTTTGTCATAAAAAGAAGAAGATTAAAAATTTACTCAACTTTTGCACTTAAAAAAAATAAATTTGTAAGAAACTTTTCCAATGCATTCGATTTTTTAAAAATTAAAAAAAAATAAAAATTCAATAAACCACTAAAAAAGCGAATGTCAAAGCACTCCAAAATTAAAACACATCGCTTTTGATAAGGGAATGTATTATATACAAAATTAAGCCCTTGGTCTTACTTTAGGAGTGCTAAGCCATATAGTTTAATTGTTTGTCAAAATTGAAGAGATCAACCTTTTTTTACTTTGGGAGTGCTGAACCATATTGTTTAATTGTTTGTCAAAATTGAATGCATAAAATCAGTTTGAAAATCTCTAATAAATTATAGAAGTTTTAAGGGTCCAACTTGTCTCATGTTTTGAGATCAAAATTGGACTGTCTAGTCCTGCTCATGGACTCAATTTTGGGTTCCATTTCGATAATTCGAACCGTTTAATGTGTAGAACTCGTTGAGTACTATATCCCTATAAAAAAATCACGTTGTTCGGATATCAATAGCTATTTGATCATATCAGATTTCTGTCAACCGTTTATTTTTTCATTGTCAATTGTTTTATTCAAATCTAAACCAATCAAATAGTTATCGATATCCAATCAACGTAATGTTTTATAGGGATATAGTACTCAACGAGTTCTACATATTGAAACGGTTCAGATTATTGAAACAGAGCCCAAGAATGAGTCCATGGGCTAGACTGGACAATCCAATCTTAATCTCAAACCTGACAAGCTGACCCAAGTTTTAAATCTCCCAACCCTAAAGGTCAAAGTCAAGAACTATTTTCTTCACTCTACCTGACTTATTCATATCTTCCTCTCTCCTTCTCCTCTGGCATATGTGTGCTTCATTTTATGTATTTATTTTATTTTATTGTATTTGTAAGAAAAGACTACATGCACCCATAAAAATGACACATTTAACAAAAATAAGTTTTTTGTGATGAAAATTAAAAAAATTTTGATGTGTGTATTTTGTCGCTTTTGTGATAAAAGTTACTAATTTCCTTTGTCCAACTTTAAAAAATAATCATATATTTTTATCACATCTTGACCAAACCTCATAATCTCAATCTATCTATCCAACCATTGATCTTATCTAATTATTGCATGTTATAATTCATTCTCATACTAATTATATTATATATTGAATCTTTCTTCTTAGCAAATCAATAGTACAACTCAGTCTCATAATTCTATCAATAAACTTACTCATATGTACCTAGGTATACATTTGTATAGCTACATTTTTTTTTTTTTGAACAGCAAAAACAACCCTTTATTGATGAAAATTGCCAAATAGGAATTACATCAAAAAAAAGGAAGAGGAAGTGCAAAAGGCATCAAAGCAAACCGCACGATCCCAACTAGGTTGGCACCGCGAGGAAAGCCCAATCATTTGCCAGCACACCACAAGGTTGAAGAGAGAACAACCACAAGATACACAAAAAAACCAAAACACCAAAGCAGTCCACCAACATACTCCCCTCTGCATTAGTCCAGCAGACCACTCCCACAACCACCAACAAAACTCTCCTCTGCATTAGACCAGCATCAATCCATCAGTCCAACAGACCACTAACATGCACCAACACAGCAACCACCAAACATGCACCATCACAGCAGCTGGCCTGCTTAAATCACCCTCAGATTCCAACAGATTCCTGTGCATACAGTTTCCAGACCTCACACCAATGCAAAACCAGCAGACCTGACACCAATGCAACCACACTCCAGAGAAACCAAAGCCAAAACAGAGCAATATACAGCAGAATACCTCCCAAACCAAAACTGATGCCTTAGAGTAGAAATTAGGTCTGCTCGCGGGTCGGTTTTGGCCGGGTGCGGGTCAAAACCGACCCGACCCGTACTTATGCGGTTGGGAAAAAATGGACCCGCAACCGCCCGCGATGCGGTTCGCGGTTTGTACGAGAGGGTGCAGTTCGGTTTGCGGTTTAGTTTTTTTTTTTTTTTTTTTAACTTAACTTAAGCAAATTTGACATTTTTTGTTACTTTCTAAACACTTTTTTTTTTTTTTAGAAGAGTTATAAATTAAATTACAAGATATACAATTCATGATCATAATAAATAGTCCACATGTTAGATAAGATGATATGGAACCATGCTTGAGGATAGTGGATTAATCTTCCTCCTTAGCTTGCAAAAACAAACCCTTAAAAGTCAAACTAGTAACACTAATTTAAATATGCAAAAACAAACCCTTAAAAGTCAAACTAGTAACACTAATTTAATAGTGGATTAATCTTCACTGTTTAGTTTTTAATATGCAATAATGTGATAATAGAATGACAATTCAAAATATCATATTTAACTGTGTCTACTAGACTAATGGAATATAATGATTTTTTTTTTATATATATAAATAAAAGTCAAACTAGTAACACTAATTTAAATATCATTAGATCATGATAATGTATATAAGTGCCCATATAATAAATTTTACTTTCATCCAAAATGTAAAAATAAAAATAATAACTAGTTATCTCCATCCATCCAAAATGTAAAAAAAAATAATAATAACTAGTTATTTTTTCTTAAAAAAAAAGAAAAAAGATGCGGGTTGCGGGCGGGTCGGGTTCGACCCGAACCCGATCTTTTGCGAATTTCTTGACCCGCACCCGCCCGCCTACCTACATCGAAACCGCCCAAAGCGCTGCGGGTAGGGTAGGGTCGGGCGGTTTGTGCGGGCGGGTGGGTTTGTTGCCCAACCCTAGTAGAAATACAATCCTGTTGCCAAGAAGAACAATGAATTGCATAATGAACTGATGCAGCAAGCCTCACAGTGATGCAGACCACACACCAGAAAAACAGCAGCAAACACAATAACAGTTACTGAAAACACCAATGTTCAAGGTCATCTCAATCATCACCAATGTAAAAACTGACCAAACAAAAACAAAAAATAGCACCATGAAGGACAGGACAGCAACAGACTTACTCAGCCAATACCCCTACTGTAGAACCTTACCTGTTGCAAGTGGTTCACAATATCAATTACTGAAAACCCTGAGAAAGAAGAGCCAGTAGCTTTGCTCCACATCACAACTCGCACTTTAATGACCTCACAAATTTGGATGAATGTCATTAAAAATGCAATCATTTTTCAGTTTCCAAATGGACCAAAGCACAGCCAGAGGCAAGGCCTTCCAAACCACCCTCTCTTGTTTTTTCATTCTTGTACCAGCCCACCATTCTAATAAACAATGTACAGTACCAGGTTAAGCCCACAGCAACCCCCACCAATTTAGCATATGTGACCAAACCTTCCAAGCAAAAGGGCAATGCAGAAGCACATGATTGACATTCTCTACTCCCACATTGTAGAAAATGCAATTCACATTAGCCTCATCAGAGAACACTTTAATTCGATGCAAAAAACTAGAAGTCTTTATCCTCCCTTTCCATGCCAACCAACCAAAAAATTGAGCTTTACGTGAAAATACATTGGTCCATATAAGATCAGTTACCTTACACATTGTATGTAAGGAATTATCACACCACTTATAAGCAGAGGAAACAGTGAAGTATCCTGATGAGTCTGATTTCCAATGCAAAGAATCAGCCCCATCTTCCCTAAGATCTAGAGCATTCATCAGCAGCAGTTTCAATCTATTCAAATCATCCACCTCCCACTGAAAGAGTGATTTTCTGAAATTAAGGTTCCACTCCACCTCACTATTCCTTCTGTAATGCCCCCAAAATAAACCCATAATATATACAATAATAACATGCATTGATTAAGAAAGACAAAACATTATTCCATTCATCAGAGTAATCTTATTAAAAGACATTACATGTAATAACGAAAGTAAATGCCCTACGGGCTTACATCTTTCGAAGCCAACACTTGGACACAAAATTCTGAGTACTAACTCAATTACACATTAAGCCATTGGCTTGAGTTTACATGTAATATCAAACTAAAACAAAATAACAACTAATCTAAACAGAGTCTTCAACTCCAAATCCTTCCAAGCTAAGTCCTTGGAGGTAGCATATCACCTGAACCTGAAAATGATGTTCCCATATAGGGTGAGCCACAGCCCAGCAGAAATATACTAAACCAAATATAAGAATTGACTAAAGCAATAGCATTCGATAGATGGTTAACACTGTTAAATCCATTATATCACTTTACAATTTCATGACAATAATGTCCATGACATGTTTCGCTTTACGTTATTAATCAACTTTCCAATTATACAGACATGGCTCAGAACCTGGCCAAACAATAATAATGAGATTACATCTCATATCAACATTACTTCCAATATCAACAAATCAAATGAGACTAAGGCTCATACTAAACACTTCCATAAATCAATAAGTACACATATTTGCTGTACTAATGGAGTCCATCCCCTTTCTCCTCCTAAACAGGTTTGAGAGTCCATCCCCTATCTCCTCCCAAACAATATGCATATACAATGTATCAAACATTTGTCATACACAATATTCAATCAATACACAGATTCGCTGTATTAATTCAACTGTCATATTCAATGACTCATTCAATGTGATTAGTTTCAGTTTTCCCTAATCAACATGCAATGTCTACAACAATCACGACTATCCTCCACCGATGGCCCAAAACAGTTATTTCTAAACAGGAAATAAATGTATCAACAAATGCAAACTCAACATTTTCATAGGTGAGTGATTAAACTATCTAACTACACCATTTAGTCCACAAATTTCTCAATTTCATGAATTAAACTTAATTCCACATTATTCCCAAAATTAATTATATAAATTAATTTATTACAACAATTAGGGTTTTCCCCCTTTCCTCAAAATCAGCCCCAAGGTTCAATTTTTCTCAATTTAATACTATCAATGCCATTTTTCAAGTCTTACACCCATATGGAGTTTAATATATGAAAACCCCCTTTTTCCCAATTTATAAATCAAACCCTACCTTTCCCCAAAATTACCAAATAATACCAACATATCGAAGTGACCAAAACTTATGACAAAACGTATAAAATGGAGTAGGGTATCCCTACCTCGAAAGTAAAAGACCAAAGGAGAAGATGACCAAAACCCAAAATGCTCCAAATCCTCTCTTTTTCAGATTAAAAGAAAGCCCTCGCGAAGCTCTACCTTTCTTCTAAAGGAACTAGGATAGAAGACCACCGGGAGTAGATCAAATCTTAGAGAGAAGGTAAGAGTAGAGAGAGAAGCTCTCAAATGGCGGTTTTTTTAAAAGTTAAGAGAGAGAAAGTAGGTCAAAAAGTGATCCAAAAAGTGAAATCTCAGACTGATGTAATCGACTCTCCGCTCGAGCGTGGAAATCCCTGCTCGAGCGTTAGACACAAACTCACGCTCGAGTGTGAAAAGAGCCGCTCGAGCGTCGATCGCACACTTCCAGAAGTTTTGCAGGTGATGGTCCCTGCTCGAGCGTCAAACTCCCCGCTCGAGCGGAGGGACAAAAAATAAAAGGGGTCACGCTCGAGTGTCAAAACTACTGCTCGAGCGGACGAACTGCAGAGCAAAGTACTGGGAGATGGAAAATTACGCTCGAGCGTCAAAACTCCCGCTCGAGCGTGAAGGCCAAAATCTGGGTATCAACTTTTGGTTTCAAAGTACAACCAACCTGTCCAACACAACCCAAGACTCAAATACAAAGAGTAAAGGCTAGAAATGAGAATGATACAACAACAAGTCCACGGAACCAAGTCCTGAATACAGTATACAAAGGAAGGAAAAACCGGGATCGCTATACCTTCTAAGATGCATCACATTCACAGATTCAAACTTATCCAAAGACAAGGAATAGAGCCTAGGAAAGCTTCTATCAAGCACACATTATTGCACCATGTACCTCTCCAGAACATAGTGCTTTTCCCATCCCCAATCACTGGAGCAGAGTTTTCTTTAAAGAATTCCACTAACTCAGGTCTGGTTCGAGCAACACCCAAAATACCAGCCTAGATGCCTAGATACATGAGTTCCTAGTGTTATCAACAGGTTATGGACACCACCCAACACCCACCTGATTGTATTTGTTATGAATCACCTGTTTCCACAGAGCATTAGGTTCAGCCTCAAACCTCCACCACAATTTCAACAAAAGACAATCATTCATAAGTCTAATCCTTTTTAGCCCTAAACCCCCCCTGCTGTTTGCTTTTTGAAATGACCTTCCATTTGACCAAATGTATTTTCCTTCTAGAGCCATCCCCTCCCCATAGAAAATTAGATTGAATTGACACAAATTCCTTAGCAACCCCTGTTCGCATTTTGAACAAAGATAGATAATAAATGGGTAAGCTAGACAACACAGATTTAATCGAAGTCACCCTACCAGCAAAATAGAGGAATCTTCTCTTCCAAGAAGCAAGTCTTTGTTTGCATTTGGCTAACACTGGCTGCCAGGTCCTTTTAGACCTTGAACTTGCGCCTAAAGGGAGACCTAAGTACTTCAGAGGCAAACTTTGATGTAGACAATTGAGCTTATCAGCAAAATCCTTGGATGCTTCATCTGTTAACCCAACTTCACACACCACACTCTTGTGGTAGTTAATTTTTAGGCTTGACAACACTTCAAAACATCTCAAGATCCTTTTTATGTTATTAACCTCCCCCTTATCAACTTCATAAAATAGAATTGTGTCATCTCACTACAAGAAAAAACACTTTCCGTGACCAACATTTTGGTCGCGAAAAGTACCATATTTGGTCGCTAAAACCTTTTCACGACCAAAATATATTGGTCGTGAGTTGGTCGCTAAAGCCTCGTGACAGATAGTTTTCTGCGACCAAAAAAGCCTTTGGTCGCTAAAAGTGACCATTCGCGACCAACTTTTTTGGTCGCGGAAAGTCCAATTCATATTAGCCAAAAGGGAACTTTTAGCGACCAAAGATAAGTTGGTCGCCAAAAGTTAGCGCCTTGACCCAAAAAAAATAATTCTTTTGTGCTGCCTGGGACTTGAACTCCTAACCAAGGAGTCACCATACACCTAATCCACTCTGCCAATAACATGCTTCTTGTTCATATTTGGCAGGAAAAATATATAACCCATAAAAATCGAGTTATATATTATTTTATAAAACTTTTAATGCCTAAACAGAAAAATAGCATGTAATTACAGTAGTATCCTTTTTTTTAAAATTTATCCCGCCGTAACTTTTCGCAACCAACTTTTTTTTTGGGTCACCAAAAGGTAAACTTCCGCGACCAAAAAAGCCTTTGGTCGCCAATAAGTATACTTTCCGTGACCAATTTTTTTTTTTGGTTGCCAAAGGGTAATCTTCCGCGACCAAAAAAGCCTTTGGTCGCCAATAGGTATACTTTCTGCGACCAACTTTTTTTTTGGTTGCCAAAGGGTATACTTTCCGCGACCAAAAAAGCCTTTGGTCACAAAAAGGTATACTTTCCGCGACCAAAAAAGCCTTTGATCACCAAAGGGTATACTTTCCGCGACCAACTTTTTTTCTTAGTCGCCAAAAGGTGATCTTCCGCGACCAAAAAAGCATTTGGTCGCCAATAGGTATATTGTCCGCGACCAACTTTTTTTTTGGTCTCCAAAAGGTGATTTTCCGCGACCAAAAATTGTGGTCGCCAAAAGTTAAATTTTAGTCGCAGAAAGTGGACTATTTGCAACCAAAAAAAATAGGTGGTCGCCAAAAGTGTTTTTTCTTGTAGTGTCTGCAAATTGCAGGTGAGTGATCCTAAATGCACTTGATCCAACTGCTACCCCTTTGATCAACTCCATTTGATTTGCTCTTACCAGTAGGATATTTAGACCCTCAGCCACAATGTTAAAGAGAAAAGGGGATAGAGGGTCACCTTGTCTAAGACCTCGTTGCGGGCTAAATTCTGAGGTTGGTGAACCATTTACCAAAATAGAAACTCTGGTTGATGAGACATACTCCCTCATTTAACTAACCCATTTAACCCCAAAGCCAAAATTTGATAGCATAGTAAACAAGAAATTCCAATTGATTGAGTCATAAGCCCTTTCAAAGTCTAGCTTTAGGACAATGCCACTCTTTCTACTCTTCTTCCAGCCATCCACAATCTCATTGGCTATTAACACCCCATCTAATATGTTTCTACCCCCAATGAATGCTGATTGTGTAACACTAACAATTCGAGGCAACACTGTTTTGATTCTGTTTGCTAATACTTTAGCCAAAATTTTATACAAAGATCCAATGAGGCTAATAGGCCGGTAATCATTCAAACCAGAGGGGTTCTCATTCTTAGCAATCAAAGCAACAAAAGAGCTATTAATACCTTTAACAAGTTTTGCATTTTGGTGAAATTCCTTCATGAATTGCAACACATCTGCCTTGATCACCTTCCAACACTTTTTAAACATCATAAGATTAAACCCATCCGAACCAGGTGCTTTGTTTCCTTCACAACTTTTAATTGTATAGCTACATACTAGTGGTCACCCGTGCGATGCACGGGATTTTAGAAAGTCAATAATTATTATAAAAAAAAAATTCTTATTTGATTGTATTTTATAATATTTTTATTTAATTTTGTATGTAAATCTTACTTTACATCATTAAAAATATTTAATATTTCACATTATTGAAATTTTTTAAAAACTATCATACATTAAGTAAATCATCATATATATAATAGCTAATTTATCTAAGAATTAATTCAGACAACCAAAGTAGAGTAACAAAGACATTATAATTCATCAAAATGACTAATGTTAAATAAAAGTAACACTAATTTTGTTTAATCAATAGTAGATGTTATATTAATCATCCCATTTTAGTGGTTAAAATTTTTTTGCATGCTATTTGTTTTTCGGTTATATTGATTCATTAAACATAAATAGGTTTGGAATTATTATTAAAAAAAATTAAAAAAAATAGGTTTGGAAATGCATTAAAATTTAATTGACAAACATAAAGAATATAATTATTTAAATTATTCAAAAAAAATTAACATTTTTAATATGAGACCTCTTCCATTTGCTTAAACTCTGAATTTAGGTAAAAAAAAATTTAAAAAAAAAAAGAGAAGAAATTTGTGGTTTAGTTCTCAAAGGAAATAAGTTCCTAAAAATAAATTTAATCATAAGTTATTTCAACAAGATAATTAGTAATAAAAAATCAACTCATGAGTACATTTAAAGTATAAACCCATATCCAATCAATTTTGATGTGTTTTTCATTTTCAATCTAACATCTGTACTAAAAAAATTTAAATTAAATTAAACACAATCGATAAGTGAGAGAGTTACAAATTGATAATAGTAGCGCTTTTAAAAGAAAAAAAATATAATAAAATCTCAATTAAATGACACATTATTAACAAAAAGAAAGAAATAAAGAAAGAAAGATACAGATTGTAACAAAAAAAAATTAAAAATTAAATAATAATATTCATTTACATAAACTTACTTTCTCACAAATGTAAAAACTCATGCAAGTATACATTTCAAATGTAAAGCAAATATTTAAGATTTTTAGGCACCGAAAAGAGATAAAAAATGACTCAATGTTGATTGTTTCCGTCCTCTCCCCCACACCTCAATCTTTTGTTCATGGTTTTATTTGTAGGAACTTGTTTTTATATTGAAAAGATTATGCTTAGACAAAAGATATATATGGAATTCTATCCTATTTAAAATTTGTATAGATAATTAATTGATGATTTCAAAAGAAAAAATATTAAGTTTAACTTAAAGATAAACTTTAAAAAGTTTAAGCTGAAATATATGGGAATTCTATAACAAACTAACAAAAGATAAATATAGATAATTAAAAAAATTATTATCTTTTTGGGATATTTATATCCCAATCTTAATCTTTTTTTATTTAAATATTTTGTTATCTTTTATTTGAATTTTCATTTTGTAGTTCAAATCTAAATAGTTATATTTTTAATTTTGTATATTTTTTCATCTCTATTTTTTTTTGTTATTCATACATAAATAGTTATTTATTTTAAAAAGTATTTAACTCCTAATCTTTTTTATTTGAATATTAATCTTGTATTTGAAGTTTTATCAATTCAAAATATGGAATTGTATTAAATTTTAACTTTATTTGGATAATTAATTGATGATTTTAAAAGGTAAAATAATAAGTTAAACACGAAGATAAAATTTAAAAAGATTAAGCTGAAATATATGAAAATTTTACAACAAACTCACAGAATATAAATATAGATCGTTAAAAAATTTATTATCTTTCTGGGATTTATATCTCAAACTTAATATTTTTAATTTAAATGTTTTTTTTAATCTTTTATTTGCATTTTTATTTATGTAATTTTATTATATTTAAAATTTATATGGATAATTAATTAATGATTTTAAAAGATAAAATATTAAGTTCAACTTGAAGATAAACTTTAAAAAGATTTAGCCAAAATATATGGAAATTCTACAACAAACTCACATAAGTTAAATATAGATTGTTAAAAACTTTATCATATTTTTGAAATTTATATCTTAATCTTAATCTTTTTTATTTAAATATTTTTTATTTTTTATCTTTTATTTGAATTTTTATTTTCAGTTCAAATCTAAATAGTATATATATATATATATATATATATTATATATTTTGTATATATTTTTATCTCTATTTTTTTGTTCATATATAAATAATTATCTTTTTATTTAAAATTTATTTGACTCGTCATATTTTTTTATTGTTCATATATAAATAGTTAACTTTTTATTTTTAAAATTAATTGATTCATAATATTTTTTAATCTTTTATTTGACTCTTTGTATTATTTTGTGATTGAAATTTGAATAGGTATCATTTTATTTTATTTCTTTATATTTTTATCTTTACCTCTTTATTGTTCATATCTAAATATTTATCATTTTATTTAAATATATATAATCCTTTTGACTTTTAAGATTTAGATAATTAACAAATGATTAAAAATTAGGAAAGTGGGAGGGAAGAGTTGAGAGGTAACACGTAAGAGAGATAATCTTAGTATTAAGAGTTTGGAGAATTCTCATACTCTACTACATTTATTTGCTTATATAGATAGTATAGATAGATAAATAGATAGATTATACATTTTAGTGATAATATTACGTAATTTTTTAATAGAATTACATGAATTTATAATTTAAAATTGAATTATGCATTTTGAGATAATGTTATGTATTCTTTCATTGAAACATATTTGAACTACAAAATATGTAATATTATTATAAAAATACATAACATATTTTTGAATCACAAATCACAAAGGATTGGTCTGTTGATTAAGACTTAGGGTCTGACATGTACTCACTCCATCGTTTCAAATTTCAAACCTTCTAAATGGGTGGTGGTTTGGTCTCTCAAATTAGTGGGTCCATTAAACCAAATATCAAATTATCTATATATATTTAGAAAACATAAATTATTGTAAGTATGTTAAAAGCTATTTAATATGGAAGACGCACTATGAATAGGCCTCTTTGATGAGGAATATATCTCCAAGGCGATTGAATCAACGGTGAAAGACCAAATAAAAAAAAGCACACCTGAACTATTTTGCCTTTGAATTGGGAAAAGGTCGCTTCTTTCTTCCATCCTAGAATTTACGTTAGACCATCTCCAACGGTGTATCAGAATGGATATTAAATTTAAATTTTGATGAAAAAGGCACTGTTCATCACTCCAACGGTTCATCAGAACTGATATCAAATCCACAATTCATCAAACAATTCATCAAATCGGCGAGAGAATACTGAATTCATCAAAACACTGTTCCTGATCGTTGGAAAGAGGAGCCGGTTGACCAACCGGTTGCCCGGCCGGTTGACCAACTGGTCAACCAGTGAAGGTTCAAACAGTTCAAGTTCAAACCGTAAAAAAAAAAAAAAAAAAAAATTTTTGCCTAACCGGTTGACCGCCGGTCGACCACCCGGTTGTCCCGAAAAAGGTTCAAAAAGTTCAAAAAAAATTCAAAAAATTCAAAAAAAAAAAAAAAAAATTTTTTTGGCCTAACCGGTCAACCGGCCAGTCGACCGGCGGTCGACCACCGGTTGTCCCGGATGAAAATTTGATGAAAATAAAGGATTGGAGCGCTCAATATCAGATTTGGTGAAAAGTCATTTTTTCGACTCAGATTTGATGAAAAAAAAAGTGAAGCGTTGGAGATGCTCTTAGGGGGTCGCTTTTTGGAGTAGCCATTAATTATTATTCGTTTCGTCTATAAATACCGTTCCACTCTCCTCTTCCACGCTCATTTCATCAACCCTAATTAAGCTTCCCTCTCAATTCAAACAAACTCATCCTTTTTCTCTCTTAATTACTTATTAATGGCGACAACAGTAGAAATCTCGACTCTCGAACTCATCGAACAACACCTCCTCGGCGAGTTCTTTCCTCTTGACAGCTTTGATGTCAATAGCCTCAGCGACACCAACTCGATTTTCACCGCCGTCGATTCTACAACCAGTTTTCAAACTGAGGGTTCAAGCTCTCAATCTTATTCCTTCTGTTCACAGACTGCAAGCTCTGACTCTACCATTGCAATATCTGATTACCTGGATTCCAACGAAGTTAACAACACTCAATGTTTTGATTTTGTCCATAATTCGATTAATTTTGACCAAAACCAAATAAATTTCTTTGGATTTGAGTCGAAGCCTCAAATAATCGATCTTAAAACGCCGAAACCTGTGAATTTGAACATTCAGTCCAGTTCTAGGTCGAGTTTCAGCGAGCGCAAGCCGTCGTTGAAGATCGACCTAGCTCCGGTGAAGAAATTCGAGTGGTTGGAGTTCGGGCAGCCGACTAAGCCAGCAGTTTCCGCAGAGAAACCGTTTACTAGGCACTACAGGGGAGTCCGGCAGAAGCCGTGGGGGAGTTCGCGGCGGAGATCAGAGATCCGAAGCGGCGGGGGTCTAGGGTTTGGTTAGGGACATTCGACACCGCCATTGATGCTGCCAAGGCCTACGATCGAGCCGCATTCAAGATGCGCGGGAGCAAAGCCATTCTCAACTTCCCCCTCGAAGTAGGAAAATGGCGTCGCTCCTCCTCCTCCTCCTCCTCCGTCTCCGCCGCTGCCACGGCGGAGAACGGCGGCGCGAAGAGGCAGAGAGAGGCTGAAGAACAAACAGAGGAAAGGTCGGTGAAGAAGGAGAAGTTACCGGAATCTGACGCGTCGGCGGTGAGTAGTAGTGAAGCCAGTTGTCCATTAACGCCGTCAAATTGGAGCGCCGTATGGGATCAAAATGCGAACAGTATCTTTAACGCCCCGTTGTTTTCGCCATTGTCTCTTCACCCAATGTTGGGCTATGCATAGCTCAATGATCATATATGGGTCATGGAGGTGTACTCTCTCTGTTGTATACGGGAATGAAGTAAAATACTTGGAGCACTAAAAGAAAATATCATTAGGGGAATATTAATAATGTGATAGTGAGCTCGGTTCATTTTCTATACTTTTTATTTATTTATTAATTTTTTTTGTCATTTTTAATGTATTAATGTTATTAATAATGTATTTTTTAATGATCTAAATTATTGTAGTGGGAAGGAATGCAAAACTTTCAAAAAATGGTAACAATGTTTATCCATTGTACTATTGTTTTGAAAATTTTCAGGAATATTATAATAATGTGTAGAAAATTGTTTTAGGCAATGAATGTGATTAATGTGATTATGATGAACAAATTATGAGATGAATTGAATTTACATGAACGTGAATAAAGAGTAGTTTGTGAGAAAATGTAGGTAGCAATGGTTGAGATTCATATTTAGATCTAATTTTTAAACATCAAGAAAAGTATCTCATCAAGTTTTGATAATTGATATTACCGAGGTGATGGTGGAGTGAAAATGTATATTCCTTCTACATAATTGAGCAACGCTCGATTTCTAGGGACGTGACTAGCGGCCCGTTTTTCAAATGGTAAAATTGACTGTGCTGTACTCTGATCGAGACTTTGTCTTCTGTACTGAGAGTTTGTGCATTCTTCTTTTGTCCCAGTGGTTTGTCCTTTTTTTTTAGTTGGGTTAAATCTAACCGATAACTAATTATACAGGGTCAAAGTCCATAGATATTACGATATCTCCACGGAATGTCTTTTTTCGTGTTTTAAAAAAAAAAAAAAAAAAAAAAATTTGATAAGTGACGAGTGATAAGTTTATGTAACCCAAGTTAGGAGGAAGTATCAAAGTGTTAAAGAAATTTTCATCGCAGTACAATGATTTTAGTTTTTCACTGCAACTAAAAAATCAGAGCCAAATGCGTTAAAAAAGGAAAAGGGTAGCACAGCAGTGATTGTGGTACCTTCATTTGAGGTGTATTATAACTTTATTTTTATAATCTAAACTGTTCATTTTGTAAGGTTTGTTAAGTACTTCATACTTACCAAAAATCATATTAATCAGATATTAATAACTATATGATCGAATTGCATATTGTTTATGCTATTTCTCAATAGAAAAACTTATTATTTATTTTTTTGGGTATCGATCATGTAGTTGTTGATATCCGATTAATATAATTTTGGATAAGTATGAAATACTTAACAAACCCTACAAAATGAACAGTTTAGATTATAAAAATAAAGCCATAATACATCTCAAATGGAGACACGACAGTCACTGTGTTTATTTTTCCTTAAAAAAATCATTGAAACTTCATATGGTTAGTGGTTAAGTTTCAATGTAAACCAAATGAAGCGGCCTAATCCATCACTCCACATTTCACGATGTTGATGATTTACATAATGAACATTTATATGGTGGTAATTTACAATTATTAGTCTTTCTTGAAAAAAATGTAGACTCGAGATAAACGTTGTTAGTGTATATGATGCTAACCTGCTTAATTTGCACCACCCCAATTTAATGTCATTCCTTCCTACCATTTTCATCCCCACATCGCCATTCATCACATTGAAAAATTATATACTAATTTTTTTTTTCTTTTTTTAATCCAAAAGTTATACGAGAATTTGAAGTAGGCTAACTTATTCTGGTTAACATGAGATTGTTCTTGGATTCTTTTCTGCAATAGATCTCCAATCCAAACTGAATGTTTTAGGTTATGTTTGGCATGAAAGCTTGGGTTGGGTTAGATTTGGATTATTTTAGCTATAAAAAGATAAAATAAGATTTTTAGTTCAATAACACAAAATGTTACATTCAAATCATAATCATTTGTTTTTTCTTTTACAAAAGTCAAAAAAGCTAAAAAACCTATCACAAATGAGGCTTTTTGCACTTTCCTCCTTTCATTAACCCTAAAATCCTTATATATTATAGTTACATATATATGCACAATTTTATTTTAATTTTTAAAAAAACGATTTCTATGACTCGAATGGATCCCATTAGGGTTGGACTCATCTGATAAGAGGGGACAAAAATTAACATCTTTTGACATGTCTAAAATAAAACGTCATTAGTTAGGAAGAGGGGTCATTGCTGTGGTTAAAACACAGCAGTGACTGCTGTGGTTCAATTTTAAGGTATATTAATATATATTTTTATGATCCGAACCGTTCATTTTATAGGGTTTGTTGAGTACTTCATTCTTACCAAAAATCATATTAATCGGATATCAATGACTATGATGATTAACATATTTTTTATACAGTTTTTCAAAAGAAAAATTTATTGTTTATTTTTTTGGTTATCGATCATATAGTTATTGATATCCGATTAATATGATTTTTGGTAGGAATGAAGTACTCAACAAACCCTATAAAATGAACGGTTTGGATCATAAAAATATATACATAATACACCTTAAAATTAAACCACAGCAGTCACTGCTGTGTTTTAACCACAGCAGTGACCCCTTGTCCCATTAGTTAAGGGGTGCTTAACCATATTGTTTTATGGATTGTCATAATTGAAGATATCAACCATGATCTTCGACAGTTAGTGTGTATAAATCGTTTTTGAATGCATAAACTAGGCTTGAAATTCAGTTCTCATCTACTAAAATAATTTATAGAAATTAGTCAAAGTCAAAATATTCCCTTCACTGTCCCAACAAATAGGTCTCTTCTCCATGACACATTCATATATTTCCCTCTACTTAGAAAAAATATGGAGTGTTATTGTATCACCATTTAGGTGTGTTATCAGTCAATAAAAAGATGTAAATAGATTAAGTGAACAATTCTTGTTTTCTATTAAACCAACAATATTGTGATCTCTATCATAAATCAAAAAAATTTATTAGATGTTATCATCGTTTCATTTAATATTTACTCATCTCCTTCTCTTGCATGTGTGTTTCATTTGAAAAAAAAATTAGAGCACATAATTTTAATTATAAAACTGGATACAATCTTCTTAGATAATATGAGACTCATTGAATATATAGGTCTCATCTTATATTAAATGTTTTTACCTGTGATCGAATTTTAGATATAATTGATGTTATTTTGTGTATTTTTATATGATTTTTGTGTGTGGTTATGAGGCTCAAGGAAGAGATTTTCTACATTGCATATTTAATGTTGGTCCAGTATTTCTTTATTTGGCAATTTTGACTCCTCCCTCTGTCCCAAAATAATTGTTCTTTTTAGAGAATTTAACTTTTTTAATAGTATAATTATTGCATTTGAAAAAAGTTGATTTTCTAAAATTATCCTTTTGATATTATATTTTTTGGAAATTTCAATGTCATAATTGTACTTTTTATATTGTTTATTAATTTAAAAGAATGGCAAAATAGGAAATTTATATTATTTTTGTACTTGATTTTTGAAGAGGGACTAATATTTTGAGATAATGAAAAGTAGAATAAAGAACTAATATTTTGAGACGGAAGATGTATTATTTTGTTGGACATCATCACATTTGAGTTTTGACTAGGCAAACTTTTGCCACATTTGTCGTAGGAGTTTTTACAGTGTTACACGTAGCCCAGATTCAAAAGGACACCCGAGACGAACTTAAATTATTTTATTTATTTAATTTTTTTGAGAACCGACAGACTTTTAACTATGGGAGGCAAAGACCGTACATAATTTTGATTGGATAAATTAGCAAAAAGTCCTAATAGTTAGACTTAATTTTCATCAAGTTCTATTGAAAATAAGTCTTGATAAAATTGTCGTTAAAAATAATTTTTTATAATAATTATTTATATATATCGCTAAGAATTGATAATAGGTGATATTTTTTTTTATGATTTTTATAAATTATCTTTAAAACTTACAATTAATGACATTTTTTCATGACAAATTTTTTCTATAGGACCTATTGAATAATAAGTTCACTTATTAAAATTTACACGTAAGTACTCCTTAAATTTAATAGTTGCACTTAGAGGACATTTTTAGATATAAAATTTTCATAACATCAACGCTTAAAGTTTGCTTTATAAAGTAATATAAAAGATTATATAATTGTATTGAAGCTCTTTCATTTTAAGGTTGTTAGTGGCGGCTCAAGAATTTTTATCTAATAGGTCCTTCAAAAATAAAAAAAATTCAACTCAATGTAAATTATTTCTCTAATTTTATAAAATTTAAATAATAATTAGTAAAATTAAAACCCTAGTTCTATGATATCCATGCAATATCCATGATGAAGAAGAAAAAAATTCGTGACTAAAAGTCACAAATTCACTGCAATTAATTAAGTGCATTTCTTTGGCAATATGTCAATCTCAAGTACAGTTCTCAAATTTCTATGAGTATTTTTTTTTTTTTTAATTTTTCATTTATCAACCAATATAAGATAAATTGTAAATATAATGAAAATTACATGAAAGCGGACATTTAGTGATGAAAGAAAGTTCAACCAATATAAGAAAAAAAATATATCAAATAAGTACAATAACACATAAGGAGCCATGTCATTAAAGGAGCCAAACTATCTATAAGATGGAGTAAAATTGTCTTGAGATTGGAAAATGTGTTAAGCAATTTTTGAGAAAATGGACAAGGCTATAATTAATTGCTTGCAGTAACAACTCTTTCTTTTTTAAAATATCATAAAATTTATATCTGATGAAAAAATTAATTTTCTTAAGAATTCATAACACCTTAGTTGCAAGGAAACTAACAACATTTAATTACTTAAAAAATCATAACACTTAGTTACAAACAAGTTTTCTTCAAAAAAAAAGAAAAAAGAAAAAAAAAAAAAGATTTGCTTCTAAGCAAATATGTGGATCGAATTTAAATTTGATGTTTCCACAATAAAAACTTCCTGGTGTCGTTCTCAGCAAATTTCAAACTTTTCTCCCACTAGTTTATTTTTATAGCTTTCAACTTAATAAAAGTCATAGACGCATGAAAAAACTCTCAATTTAGAAAAATGCAAAAGAATATGAGATTGAACTGATCATTTCATTCAAATTAGAGATTGAATTTTGTACAAATTTGTCTCTTGTCATTATTTGGATGCATTATTTGCTGTAAACAAGAAAAGAAGGCTCTACTAAATTCAACTTATCCTCTGTATCTTTCATTTGAAACGTGATTTGAAAATGACAACTGAAATTCAAATATAGAGTAGAAGAAAAAGATTACATTTGGTAGAGTTTTCTAAATGTGATTTGAAAATAGAGTTGTATTTTGAGTTTTTGAGTTTTGAAATTATGATTTGAGTGTGAAAAATTTGTTTGGTGAATGAGTTTTGAAACGAGTTTTGCATTGAGGGTGGAATTTTTGATGTGACATATGATATTTGATGCAAAAACTTACAACTCATAACCAAACACACAATTTAAAATTCTATTAAAGCTCATAAAAAATTTTAAAAAATTCAGAAAATATGTTTTATCGAAATATAAAAATTAACATAAAAGCAAAAAAAAAAAAAAAAATTGTACTGTTCCGGTCAACCGACCGGACGACCAGTGGGATGACCAGTTAGCCCAAATTTTCGCACCTTCGACCGCATTTTCAAAAGTAAGCGTCAAATTAATTTTTAAAATTCGTAAACAAATGCCTTATTCAAATCAAGCTCTTTCGGTCTTTCTAACGAATTTTCCATTGTGGAAAATTGGAAATCCAACAAAAAAAAAATTTGCTTTTTCCACATCAAAAAGGCCACAAAACAAAACAAAGACAAAATATGTTTGGAATAGTTTCATTGCTCTCATCTACAAGTTTTTTTTTTTTTTTTTTATCAGCAAAGAAAACTTTATTGATGAAGCATGTACATAGTACAATGGAAAACATCAATAAAGAGGAGCTAGGTGCTAAACCGAGCTCAAACCTCCTAGTTGGTGAGAAACCAACAAAAAGAGAGAAAAAGAAAACAAAAAACAGCAGCAAAGAACTACATAACATAACCACAAATAGCAAACAAAACACTACAATGCACTGCATAAGACTTCAACAGAAACAGATCAAACACCCAGAAACAAACCCAGGGCAGTTATGAACAGCAGACAGAAGAGGCAGACTTCAACACAGCCAGAGCAGATTACAGAGCAGACTACAACAGAACAAACAAACTTCAACCCAGATAGCTGCATAGCAGTTTCCAACAGATAGCAGAAGTCTCCCAGATAGCTGAAGACTCCCAAAAAGAAAAACACTAAGCTCCACCCCTGATCTGTCTCCAGTTGAAGACAAGATCATCAACTGTGTAGGGGAAATCCTTAATGGAAGCTTTGAGCCAAACTGCAGATCTGAACTTGATGAGTTCTAGAAGACCAGAAGAGATGGGTTGTGGATTAGAAAACACACATTCATTTCTAAGTTTCCAAATAGGCCAAAGGACAATTAAGGGGATTGCTCTCCAAATTAATCTGTCAAACTTATGAAATTTTCCACTCATCCACCAAGAAAGCAGACCATCAACTGATTTAGGAATACACCAATATAATCCCCATTCCTCAACAATTGCAGACCAGATTGACCAAGAAAAGGGGCAATACCGCAGACATGAGAAGCAAACTCCAACTCAGAGCTGCAAAAGTGACAGATGGGTGAAGCATTGTTGTCCATGATACCAATCTTGAGCAGAAAATCTAAACATTTGATCCTATTTTTCCAGGCCAGCCAAGAAAAAAAAGAAACTCTGGGGGGCAATAAAGAGTTCCAAACACATTTGCATACCTTAACCTGAGGGCCAAGAAGAGATGAATTGTGAGAATAGAGGGTAGAAACAGAAAACCCAGACACAGAATCAGAGTTCCAGACTTGACAGTCATCACAATCCAAACACAGAGTGGGAGCTAAGGATAAAAAACATTCAGTCTCACTTCTTCAGCCAATTCCCATGAATAAAGCTCTCTTCTGTGGGGAAGGTTCCAAGCGGTTGGACTTGATTTCCTAGCAAAGTAATGATAAGAGAGCTTCCTTATCAGATGACAGATTAAAGATAAGAGGGAAAGAAGATTTCAGACAAATGCCACCACACCATCTATCAAACCAGAATCTAATTCTGGTACCATTCCTACTTTGATAACACGGTTGTCCACAAAGAAGTTGAAAATAGGCCTATTAAGAGCCCCAATGGATAAAATGTCACTCCACAATCTAGAATGCTTATAGGAAGGTCTCAATGGAGGAAGCCAACAAGATTCCTTGATTTTATATTTGCTGCACACAATTGACCTACAGAGTGCTTTGGTTTGGTTTCCAAATTTCCACCACCATTTGAGAAGGAGACAAACATTGACATCTCTGACCCTTCTAATGCCTAATCCTCCTTGATCAATTCTCTTTGTAACCTCCTCCCGTTTTACTAAATGAACTTTCCTTTTAAGATCACTACCACCCCATAAGAATGCAGCCTCAATCCTTTCAATTTCTTTGGCCACTCCTTCAGGCATTTTAAATAGAGAAAGAAAGTAAATAGGTAAGCTAGATAGGGTAGACTTGATTAAAGTTAATCTACCAGCAAAAGACAGCAGTTTTCTCTTCCATCCTGACAATCTAGACTTGATTTTATCAATAACCGGCTTCTAGGTAGATTTTCTGCCAAGATTTGCGCCTGAAGACAGCCTTAGAAATTTTAATGGGAGACTCTGCACCTTGCAATTGAGAAGAGAAGCAAAAGTGATTATACAATCATCAGCCACACCAACACCACATACAACACTCTTATGATAGTTAATTTTGAGACCAGATAATACTTCAAAGCATCTGAGAACTCTTTTAATGGATACCAATTGATCCCAATCCGCTTCACAAAAGAGAATTGAGTCATCGGGAAATTGCAAATGTGAGATAAGAATATTGTTAGAACCAACTACCACTCCTTTAAGGATACCAAGATTAAGGGCTCTGACTAGAAGAATGTTAAGGCCTTCGGCCACTATGTTGAAAAGGAAATGTGAGAGCGGATCGCCTTGCCTAAGACCCCTTTGGGGTGAAAATTCCTCGGTAGGTGATCCATTCACTAAAATGAAGATTCTTGTTGTAGAGACACAAGTCTTCATCCAAGAGATCCATTTATCCCCAAAGCCAAAAGTGATCATCAAAGAAAATAAGAATTCCCAATTGACAGAATCAAAAGCTTTCTCAAAATCCAATTTAAGAATCAACCCTTGCTTTTTGGCCTTCTTCCAACCATCCACTACTTCATTAGCAATAAACACCCCGTCAAGAATATTTCTCCCTCCCAAGAATGCTGTCTGAGTTTCACCAATGATTGAGGGAAACACTGCTTTCAATCTGAATGACAAAACTTTGGCCAAGATTTTGTAAATAGATCCCAGGAGACTAATAGGTCTATAATCAGATAGGCCAATAAGATTATCCAACTTGGGAATAAGGGTGACGAATGAGCTATTAATGCCATAAGTAAGCCTGTTGTTGGAGTGGAACTCCTTAAAGAATTGCATTATGTCCGGCTTCATAACCTTTCAAAATTTCTGATAACAGTAGGTTGAACCCATCAGGGCCTGGAGCTTTGTTATTATTACAATCTTTGATTGCTGCTAATATCTCAGCTGCACTGAACTCAGCTATCAGATGTTGAGAAACATAATCTGACTCAATGGTATTGAACACCCTTGCCAAAGAAGGCCTCTTAACCCATGTTTCAATGAATTGAGACTTAAAGTGAAGTAAAATTTGGTGCCTGACTGTACTAGGATCCTCAAAGGACACTCCATTTACTGAAATAGAATTGATCAGATTTCTACTCTGCCTAGTACTTGCAACAACATGAAAAAATCTAGTATTTTTATCCCTATTGAGAGTCCAATTCAATCTGGATTTTTGGTGCCAAATCCACTCTACCATTTTGTAAAGTTTCCACAACTCACCTTTAGCCTCTCTTCTTCTAGCCTTTTTTGAAGCAATCAGTGCCCTTTTCCTCTGCAGTGATATCCAAAGCATGTAGCTCTTCCTCTGAAGACTTGATTTTAGAGGCAATATTGACATTTAAATTTTGGATTTTTCAATATTGAAGATGAAGAAATCAAAAGAATATGAGTTAGTTTGCTGACCAAGTTAAATTCTAGAACTCAAAAATGACCACACAGCTGGTTAGACTCATAGCTGGAATAGTTTCATTCCTCTTTTGACATACAATAATGATCGATTGGAAAGTCAAACGTAATGGTCATGGGACATTTCCCAACACTTCAAAATTTATCTTGATTGTTTAAGATGACAATAATGACAAAAAGTTTTAATTTTAGAATTTTAAAGAGAGTTCTAACGATGTGGCAAGAGGAAAAAACAAAAACAAAAACAAAAACAGGGCGCATACATCACATCACATGTGGACCCCACTCATTGCCATATCACTGGAGCTCTCTTTAGAGTTTCAAAATTAATGTTCTCAATCTTTATTCTTAAGATTATGGGGTTGTTTAGGAGGAGGATTGGGCTAAAATAGTTCATTAACAAATAAAATAAGCTAAAATAATTAATAAGACCAAATGTTACAGCCAATTTATAATCATTTTGTTTTTTTTCTCCCAACCATCACATCAAAAAAAAAAAAAAAAATTCAACCAACTTTCCAAATACAACTATTTTAGCCAAGCTAAAATAGCCAAAAAACTAAATAACTAACTAAAATAGCCAACTTCCCAAACAAGGCTTATGTACACTGGGAAAGACAAATTATGGATGTGTGGGGACATAATTTTGGGGTTGTCGACGTGGGTGATCCACATTGCCGAGATAAGATACGATTATATCGGACTCTAAGATATTTAGATAGAGGATAAGAGTCCTAGTTTATATCAACTACTTGTTTGGGTAAGGTTTGACTCTTGAGAGAGTTGATCCTAATTTGAACCGGAGAAGTTTTGGATAGGTGATATCCTTGTAAAAAATAGAATTCCATGAAATAAGACTTTTAGAAAAATAAGACATCGATCACAACCCTGTGGGTTTAAGGTGTTCTGAGCTAGTGTGTTATTTTGAGCGGATATATTTGAGAGATAAGTTGAATAACTTGATTGTCGGCTAACTTATTCGTCGGAGTGCCCCGAGCGGCCTTGTTGTCTTTTTGTGCGCAGGTGTTGGGCTTCTCTATTTCTGCACGTGCTCTACGACTTAGTAAAACTCAACATCCATAGATTACATTTATAGTTGAATGATTATGAATTGATCGCCGGCTAACTTGATCGTCGGACTGCCCCGAGCGGCCTTGTTGTCTTTCTGTGTGTAGGTGTTGGGCTTCTCTATTTCTGCATGTGCTCTACGGCTTAGTAAGCCTCTTCCTTTTATTTTTGTACCTCAAAACATTCACAATTGTTAAACAATGTGTCAAGATTTTTATATTTTGATATTTTTACATAATTTAACGATCATAAGATTATCTCCAAATGACTCTTTAAATGAGGCTTATTAGCTGTAATGGGTAGCTATTACCATAATTATTTTAACAAAATTCTTCAACTCTAGCAATATTTGAAGAGCCTTGGAAGACTTTTTAAATAGTTTGTGTGTATAAATAGGTAAAATAAATAGTAATGTTGTACATAGATAACAAAAGAATTAGACAAAATAAAGAATTATCTTTTTTCTATTTTAATTAATAAAAAATAAAGAGTATTTTAGTTAGTTAATGTGACAAACATGTGGGCCTCATTTTAATTATAATCAAGCTTTTAATTATGAGATGTGAGAGAAATTATGGATGGAAAACATCTAAGTCTCTCATTTTTTTTAGTTCGAAGTCGGTTAGCACCATATAAAAATTTTAAAAAAATCTACAGATCATTGTATTCCCACTATTTCTTTTTCTAAAAAAATTCTAAAAAAAAAAAGGTATATTATCTCCCAATTATTTCTTTTTCTCATCCAAAAGTAATAAATAATAATTTTTTTTTGTCACATCCTAATTAAACATATCATTCTATTCCCTCTATTTAATTATTTATTTCATGTATTTATGAAATTAAGATATTACTTATCCTTATAAATTTATCATATATCCAATCTTTAATGTAATCTAATTTTTATAATTATTGTTATTATTCTATCAAAAATCTCATTCATATCCAAATTAAATTAAAAACAATCCCATGCGCTGAAAGTGTATAAAGGGAGAACAATAGCTTTACTCGAATTCTAGCCGTCGATGTCCTCTATGGTGAGGATTAAAGCTCCATGACGGTTCAATTTAACGATGAAGATCAAACAAGAGTTTGATTTTTCTTAGATTCACAATTTAACTTGAGATTATTTGGAGTTAGTATTGTGAGTCCAATTTCGATGATTTAAATGGTTCATTTTTTAATATTGGTGAATGATGATACAGTTTGTTCCAGTGGATGGGTCGGACAGGTCCAAGCTCCTCAATGCCCAAATCCAAATGATCAAACCCACCGGATTACCTGCAAACAAGTCCAACGGGGAACGAGGTAGTCTCCCAGTGAACCCTCCGACGAGCAAGTTAGAAGGAGAAGTGGGGTGTAAGGAGAGATTAGAGATAAAAAGCTTAACCTTCTTCTTGTCTTCCACGTTTGCTTATATCCTTTGGTAATCATTTTGCCGTCCCTTCCGACCTGCCCTCCTCGCCGAAAGTCTATGCTGTAGCTTACCTTGTTCAGGGTAAGGGGGTCCTGTTTCGACGGAGAGGTGTTGTCGTAATAAATGCTGTGATGGGCTGCATTAATGGTGATGTGCAGTGGCAATAACTTTGCAGATCTTTGTCTGCTGATGTGGCTCGTCCTTCACCTGCCATGTGTCTGAATGTCATTAGCTCTTTATGCCATGTTGGATTCCAGCTGTTCTTGACCCCACCAGCTGGGTTATGTATTGGGTTCCAAGTGATGGGTTTGGGTTGTTCATAGTGATTCACGGCCTTTATGGGCTTATACACGTCATTGAACAAGAATATATGTAAAAAAATTAAAAATAATTGAAATTCAGTAACTATATATTTATATCACATTTATTCTTAAAAAAATAGACAATAAATATAATTTTAAAAATAATTGTTTATTTTTTAAAAACAAGTGTTTTTTAAACATATATCTACCGAAATCTAATCATTTTAAATTTTTACATAAATATTCTTCATAATAAATTTTAAAAAATAATTAATTAAAATAACCGAAATTTGGCTTACAACAGACCTATTACGTCCACGAATCCGGATCCTCCGTCGTCCTTTCTTGCGGCGAAACCCTGTCGCCCTCCAAGACGACGTCGTTTTGGAGGATTTTTTTTTCTTTTCTTTTCTGCTTCTTCTTCTCACTGTGATGAAGAAGAGAGAGGGGAACATCTGAACCAAAAACTGAACATCTGAACCAAAAACTTCTTCTTCTCACTGATAACTCTCTCTCTCTCTCTCCCTCAAAACACTTCATTGATTATTCCCCTCAACATTTCTCACTAAGCACATAAACATAAACATAAACCCAAAAACCAGTAAGAAACCTCAAGAACATAACATGAGAAGCTCACTCTGGAAACCCCAAAACAACATAAAACCTAGTAAGTAACTGACAATACCTTTAACAAAGAAAAAAATTGAGTGAAACCCAAGATCCAAAAACTAAAACAAGTTAACAGAAAAAGATAATATATCATCAATGATCAGAATTTAAAGAAAAAAAAAAAAGAATAAGAAGAAGAAGAAATGTGTGTATTAATTTATGGGAGTGAAGGAAGTATCAAAGCCAACAATCAAAATTAACTACAATTAAAAATGGGTAGTAGTAAGAATTTCAAAGGATTGTGGGTTGGAATATCAAACCGTCAAAAAATGAAAAAGGTTCTGGTCAAAAGCAACCCAACACAATTCAATAATCAAATCTTTTCTTTCTTTCTTTGTTTTTAAACTTCTGAAGCAATACCTGTAGAACCCTCGAAGTCACAGATGATGATTATTCTCTCCCTCTCCTTCGCTTTTTTCTTTCTTTTTTTCCTGGTATTTTCAATACAGATCTGTGAGTAAATCTGTAAAAAAAAATCAGATTTCAAATCTGAACCAAAAAAAAAAAAAAAAACAAAAGGGGAAAGAAGAGCCATAGAAGTTGAAGAACTCTGAATCAAAGGCTTGACAACAACTTCAAGCAAACCCACTTTGTTTGTTTCAAAAAATAAAAAACAAATTTGCAGAACTCTGAATGAAATTGAGGGTTTGCTTGAAGTTGGGTCGATGATTGTAAATTTGTTCTATAAATTACAAATCTGCTGCGTTTTTTTTATAATCAAATTTACAGAACAGAGCCTCAAGGCAAACAAATCTGTTGCGTTTTTTTTTTTGGGTCGATGATTTGAGTCGATGATTGTAATGAGGAGAGAGAGAGAGTTATCAGTGAGAGAGAGAAGAAGAAGAAAAAAAAAAAAAAATCTCCAAAACGATGCCGTTTTTGGAGGCGACAGGGTTTGGCCGCAGGAAAGGGCGACGGAGGATCCGGATTGTTACATCCACACGCTCCCAATCCCGAAGATGAAATAACCAAACCCATCAAGTAATAAGGAACACTTGAAGTACAAGTCATCGCAACTTTTGGCTTTCAACACGGCAGAGTTCGCTTCTATCTTCCATCCTAGAATTTAGGTTAGGAGGTCGCTTTTTGCGGGAGACATATTTTGGTTTCGTCTATAAATAGCTTTCCACTCGCCTCTTCCACTCTCATCAACCCTAAGCTTCCCTCAATTCAAACAAACTCATCTTCTTTCTCTCTCTCTCTAGCTCTGGAAGAGAGAGAGCGAGCTTACTTACTGACCAATGGCGACACCAGTAGAAATCTCAACTCTCGAACTCATCGAACAGCACCTCCTCGGCGACTTCTCTCCTGTTGACAGCTTCGATATCAATAGCCTCAGCGACACCAGCTCGATTTTTACAGCATTCGATTCTGCAACCAGTGTTCAAACCGAGGGTTCAAGCTCTCAATCTTATTCCTTCTGTTCACATTCGAAGCGGCGAGGGTCTAGGGTTTGGCTAGGGACATTCGACACCGCCATTGATGCCGCCAAGGCCTACGATCGAGCCGCATTCAAGATGCGTGGGAGCAAAGCCATTCTCAACTTCCCACTCGAAGTAGGAAATTGGCGTCACTCCTCCGCCGCCGGCACGAGGAGAAGGAGAGAGGTTGAAGAACAAACAGAGGAAAGGTCTGTGAAGAAGGAGAGGTTACCGGAATCTGAAGCATCGGTGGTTAGTAGTGAAGCGAGTTGTTCTTTAACGCCGTCTAGTTGGACAGCCCTATGGGATCAAAATGCAGATGGTAGCTTTGACGCCGCGCGGTTATCGCCGTTATTTCTTCACCCTTTGTTGGGCTATTCACAAGTCATGGTCATTTAAAGGAGTAGTTTTTTCGTGAGTTGTACTAGTTTTGGATGTATATAGGGAATGCCGTGAGGAATCAGAAACGTCTTACAAATGACAAACCATGTTTGTAGAGAAAATTGTCCACGTGGTTTGAAACGGCAATGCTTTGATTATGAGAAAAAAAAAAATGTATTATTAGTTGATTTGAATTTATATGAACTTGAACATGATTTTGTCTTTAAAATTATGTCCATTTGATAAGTATAAATTGTTTAATTTTTTACTAAAAAAATAAATAATAATTGTGTTTTTAAAAAATAATTATAGTCACAAATGTCAGAAATTGAACAAATTATAATTATCGAATTAATTTAATTTTTTTTTTTGAACATAATATACGAAGTGTCCGACAAAATGAACGGTTTGAATTATCAAAACAACATCTATAATAGATCTCACAGACCCAAACATCGCATTCTAATCCAAAATTTGGACCGAAGGGAGCCTCCTCCATTTGATTTAATGATTCCCGAAATACACTCCTAAATACTAAAATATTATTTTTCATTTTCCTTTCTTCCAAACACCTCCACGTAAGGACACCCACCACAATCCCCGCCCTCTCTTTGCCGCCGCCGCCGCCACCACCACCACCACCTCCATCTACAACATTTAGGCCAAGTTTGGCAAGTTGAAAAAAAGTCAAAAAGTTACTCAAAAAGTTAAAAAGTTATCACTATTTACCAAAAGTCAAAAAGTATGGCTGCACAACTTCAATCCTAATTTTTCTCTACACATTAATTTATACAATTTTTTAATACACATTTTTCCAAAAAAGTCAAAAAGTTAACCCAAACATCCATATTTTTTCCCTCAACCTTTTAATCCAAAAAATATATATATATACTTATTTAAGACATCCCAAACAACCTCCCAAGAGCCCGTGCATCCTCTCTCTTCTCTCATCCCGTCTCATCTGTATTGTGATCATAACGTACCCCCTCTTTGGCTCTCACTGCCTTTCTCTCACTTTCTCTCTCTAAATTGACGCATTACACACAGAAGAGAGAGAAAGAGAGAGAGAGGGGGGGGGGGGTGGATGGCACACAACAGGCTGCCAGGCAGCGGACACAACAGCCCGTCGCCGCAGTAGTCGCCGCTCCTGTCCCCGAATAGGCTCAGACACTCCGGCAGCCGGTCGAAGCAAGGCCGGTTCAACTCCTTCGGTAATCAGCCCCCCCGAACCCTCGCTCACCGCCTGGCCTGGTCACTCCTCTCCGTCCTCCGCAGACAAGGCGTCGTCCTTCTCCCTTCATTTTTCTACGGCATGTCTATATCACTGCTACACTGATCTTGACTTTTTAGTATATTATAATGCCAAGGCAACTTAAAAATTAGAAGTCGATGCATTTTAAAAAATAGTAATGTTAGAAGTTTTAAATATTTTATTAATATTTTATTAAATATTTTATATGGATATGAGATTTATATGAAATTTATATGGTGTAGATTTTATATTTATGTAAAATATTTGATGAAAATATTGATAAAATATTTGAGAATTCTAATATTTTATTGTAAAATGTCATTGAAACTTTGTTTGGTTTGGGTTTTCTAAAAATATTTTTTAAAAAAATTTATTTTCGTATTTTTTTGTATTTTTGTATTTTTACTGATTTTTTTTTTTATATTTTAAGTAATTTTTTTTAATTTTTAAATGCACCTAACATAAATATGCTTTAAAAGTATAAATTTCGTGAAAAAATCTTTAAAAAATTTACTAAATACCAAAAATAAAAAAAAAAGAAAATTCAATATATTTTTGTGTATTTGTTAATTTTTTGAAATATTTTTTCACAAGTATTTTACTTTTTTAAATATATCTAAATAAGGTGTATCTAAAAAAATTAAAAAAAAATGCTTAAAGTTTAAAAAATATTTACTAAAAATAAAAAATCATGAAAAATAAAAAATTTAATTTTCATAAAACTGAAAGCAAACGCATTGATTTGTTTTTTTTGGTGGTATGTCATTGAAACTTCATTAGCAGTACTAGTGGGCGTTTGGCAAAAATTATGTTAGTAGGCTCAGTGGTTCAGTTTTTATTTTTTCATTTTTTTTACAAGCCAAAAAAAGGAACTTTATTAATAAAAATTAATATGCATTGGCCTATTGCTGTTCTGCTTTTTGATCTGAATTATGGGTTTGGTGTTGCTGTGTTCTGCTTGTTGCTGGTGCTCTACTGGTGCTCTGGGGAGTGGTAATGCTAATGCCCCTTCTGCTATTCATTTGAGAATCTGAGTCAGGTGCTGCTATGCATTTGAGTTGTATGGGTATGGATGGATGCTGGGATCTGCAGGTGGAAGGGTATTGGTGATCTTAATGGATGGATGCTGGGATCTGCAGATTTGGCCTTCTGCTGGCATCTTAAGGAATGTGATGCTGGTGTTCTGCTTTTCAGTTCTGTTTTTGACCCGTATTGGTGATCTGCTGAGATCTGAATTGGTGTTTTGCTGGTCTGCTATGTTCAGGTGCTAGGTTTGGTTGGTTGGTTGTTTTATTTCAGATGTTTGGCTGATGGTCTGAATTGGGTGGCCGTTCTGATGTTACTATGGTCTGTTTTTTCCATTAGTCTCTCACCAATTTGGGTTGTTAGCAAATGATAGGATGAGTTTTGTGGTGCCAACCTAGTTGGGATCATTTAACTCATTGTGATACTTTTGCACTTCCATTTTTCTTTATTGATGTAATTTGTCTTATACCTTGTACTTATTTATTCCATCAATAAAGTTTCTTTTTTGCCGATCAAAAAAAAATATATATATATATAACACTAGACAAAATTAATAAAGAAAATGTACATACATAAAGTATCAAAGCAGAGTTAATCAATGATAGTTCGCAACATTTTCAAACAAATAATTTTACATTTCATGCTATTTGTTATGGGTATAAAGGATTAATTTAATGAACATTGATTTAATCATTTACCATTTTATTACAGCCTTTTTTTAAAACAGTTATATATATACATGATGCCGCCATCTCCACTGCATTTTCATTATTGCTTTGAATAGTTATACAAGAATTTTTATTTTATTTTTTTAAAATCCAAACTTATACAATAATTTGTGGTAGATTATACTCATTTTGGTTCAAATCGATCTTCACTTCTCAATAGTTTCACAAGTGTCTTCCAGTACTGGAATGAACTTCCTAAAAGACAAACGAACCCTTGTCTCAATCTAAATATGTTTCATGACTGATATGGTTATCACTGTACCTAAAATCAAAATTATGATTTATTTCAAATAATTACGGAAAAAGCATATCACTACAACATTTTTCTGGACTTCACTAAATTTATATTAGTATGACTATATGATATGTCAACATGAGATTGTTCTTGGGATTCTTTCTTCAATTGATCTCGAAAATGAATGATTTAGAAGTTTTGAGGAATTCCTAAGGGCTGGGCTCATTAAAATAAGTTTCATTTCTTTGATATGTCTGAATTAAAACTCCCTTAGGTATTAGCCATATTACTTTTACAAAATTAAAAATTAAAAAGAATAGAGAGAGTCAATTTTGAAGATATCAACCTATAATTACCCACATAACTATTCTGGCTACTTATTAATTTAAAAGAGCTATCTCACCACGGCACGAAACTATCATGTGCTAGAGAAAAAGGTTAGGTGTTGTTTATAAGCAGAGGAGTGTGATTAGCCTGTGTTTTCAGCCTCATTTAACTTGTAGTGTAGAGGGGCTATCTAGTGTGTCTTTTTATTTTCTTGTTGCTTGCTACTGTTTTCTTGCTCTGTTGGATTGGTTCCTCACCAGTCCGTGGGTCAAGTGTTAGCGAATGATTGCACTTACTTCTAAGTTGTGATCGTAGAGTGTTAGCTATAATACTTTGTGCACTCTCCTCCTTTATTGATGTAAGTTATGCTTGTAATTTGCTTATTTCATCAATAAAATTTTCTCTTTTGTCGATTTAAAAATTGAATTATGGATTTGAATAAGGTTTTGGAAAAAGAAAGAAAAAAAAAAGTAGGCAAAATGTTAATAAATTATAATTATATTTCACATACTTTGTACACACTATTTCCCCCTTCATTTCCAAATCTCTATCCAATTTTTTTTTTTTTTTGCCAAAAGAAAATAACTTGATTGATGAAATGAAACATACATCACATATGAGATCACATTAATAAAAAGGGAGCAAAAGCAAAGAACATCATAGAGTAAGTTCCAAATCAACTAGGTTGGCACCACAAAGAACTTCCAATTATATGCTAGCTCAAGCCAAGAGAGTTAGTGAAAAACCAACAGAAAAAGGAAAATAGAGAAGAAAAAAAAAAACTAGAAAAAACCACAACAGCAACAACTGAAAGCTCTGCTCTGCAAAGAGAACTTGACTAGCAAATGCAGACCAATCTCTATCCAAATTTATGAACTGAACACAACTGAATCAGACTATTGTTAAAATGGGGTCAGAAAAAGGACAAGCATTTTATCTCCCTCTTGATAGAAAATATATTTTGTGTTACAAATTGGTGCCACTAGTGTTTTGATTAATTTCAAAAATTAAAGAAAGTTCCATATCTTTTTTGTAAGTGTGAGAGGTTGTTTGAGTGAGCTAAATAAGTTAGGTTTTTTGGTTTATTTATCTAAATAAGTAAAAAAGTCAAAAGGATGTTTGTCATAAAAAGAAGAAGAAGATTAAAAATTTACTCAACTTTTGCACTTAAAAAAAATAAATTTGTAAGAAACTTTTCCAATGCATTCGTTTTTTAAAAAAATTAAAAAAAATTCAATAAACCACTAAAAAGCGAATGTCAAACCACTCCAAAATTAAAGCACATCGCTTTTGATAAGGGAATGTATTATCTACAAAATTAAGTCCTTGGTCTTACTTTAGGAGTGCTAAACCATATAGTTTTTAATTGTTTGTCAAAATTGAAGAGATCAACCTTTTTTTACTTTAGGAGTGCTGAACCATATTGTTTAATTGTTTGTCAAAATTGAATGCATAAAATCAGTTTGAAAATCTCTAATAAATTAAAGAAGTTTCGAGGGTCCATCTTGTCTCATGTTTTAAGATCAAGATTGGACAGTCTAGTCCGGTACATAGATTCAATTTTGGATTCCGTTTCGATAATTCGAACCGTTCAATGTGTAGTACGAAGATCGGATATCAATAGCTATTTCATCGGATCAGATTTCTGTCAACCGTTTATTTTTTCACTATCCATTGTTTTATTCAAATATAATCCGATCAAATAGTAATCAATATCCGATCAACGTGATATTTTTCGAGAATATAGTACTCGACGAATTCTACATATTAAACAATTTGGATTATCGAAATAGAGCCCAAAAATGGGCCCATGAGTCAGACTAAACGGTCCTATCTTGATCTCAAACATGAGACAAGTTGACCAAATTTTAAATCTCCCAACCCTAAAGGTCAAAGTCAAGCACTATTTTCTTCACTCTACCTGACTTATTTATATCTTCCTCTCTCCTTTTCCTCTTGCATCTGTGTGCTTCATTTTATGTATTTATTTTATTTCATTATATTTTATTTTATTTGTAAGAAAAGACTACATGCACCCATAAAAATGACACATTTAACAAAAATAAGTTTTTTGTGATGAAAATTACAAATTTTTTGATGTGTGTATTATATGTCACTTTTGTGATAAAAGTTACTAATTTCCTTTGTCCAACTTTAAAAAATAATCATATATTTTTATCACATCTTGACCAAACCTATCCAACCATTTATCTTATCTAGTTATTGCATGATATAATTCATTCTCATACTAATTATATTATATATTGAATCTTTCTTCTTATCAAATCAATAGTATAACTCAGTCTCATAATTCTATCATAGAAACGAAAAATCTTTGGTACACAGTGACATATCATATGTACCTAGCTATACATTTGTATAGTATATATTATACATTTTGGTGATAATATTACGTAATTTTTTAATAGAATTACATGAATTTATAATTTAAAATTGAATTATGCATTTTGATATAATGTTATATATTATTTCATTGAAACATATTTGAACCACAAAATATGTAACATTATTATAAAAATACATAACATATTTTTGAATCACAAATCACAAAAGATTGGTCTGTCGGTTAAGACTTAGAGGTCTGACATGTATTCACTCCATGGTTTCAAATTTCAAACCTTCCAAATGGGTGGTGGTTTGGTTTCTTAAATTAGTCGGTCCATTAAATCAAATATCAAATTATCTATATATATATTTAGAAAACGCAAATTATTGTAAGTATGTTAAAAGTTATTTAATATGGAAGACGCACTATGAATAGTCCTCTTTGATGAGGAATATTATCTCCAAGGCGATTGAATCAATGGTGAAAGACCAAATAAAAAAAAGCACACCTGAATTACAAGTCATCGCATATTTTGCCTTTGAATTGGTAAAAGGTCGCTTGTTTCTTCCATCCTAGAATTTACGTTAGGGGGTCGCTTTTGGAGTAGCCATTAATTATTATTCGTTTCGTCTATAAATACCTTTACACTCTCCTCTTCCACGCTCATCTCATCAACCCTAATTAAGCTTCCCTCTCAATTCAAACAAACTCATCCCTTTTTCTCACTTAGTTACTTATTAATGGCGACACCAGTAGAAATCTCGACTCTCGAACTCATCGAACAACACCTCCTCGGCGAGTTCTTTCCTCTTGACAGCTTTGATGTCAATAGCCTCAGCGACACCAACTCGATTTTCACAGCATTTGATTCTACAACCAGTGTTCAAACTGAGGGTTCAAGCTCTCAATCTTATTCCTTCTGTTCACAGACTGCAAGCTGTGACTCTACCATCGTAATCTCTGATTACCTGGATTCCAACGAAGTTAACAACACTCAATGTTTTGATTTTGTCCATAATTCGATTAATTTTGACCAAAACCAAATAAATTTCTTTGGATTTGAGTCCAAGCCTCAAATAATCGATCTTACAACGCCGAAACCAGTGAATTTGAACATTCAGTCCAGTTCTACGTTGAGTTTCAGCGAGCGCAAGCCGTCGTTGAAGATCGACCTAGCTCCGGTGAAGAAATTCGAGTGGTTGGAGTTCGGGCAGCCGACTAAGCCAGCAGTTTCCGTAGAGAAACCGTTTACTAGGCACTACAGGGGAGTCCGGCAGAGGCCGTGGGGGAAGTTCGCGGCGGAGATCAGAGATCCGAAGCGGCGGGGGTCTAGGGTTTGGTTAGGGACCTTCGACACCGCCATTGATGCTGCCAAGGCCTACGATCGAGCCGCATTCAAGATGCGTGGGAACAAAGCCATTCTCAACTTCCCTCTCGAAGTAGGAAAATGGCGTCGCTCCTCCGCCTCCGTCTCCGCCGCTGCCACGGAGGAGAACGGCGGCGCGAAGAGGCAGAGAGAGGCTGAAGAACACACAGAGGAAAGGTCGGTGAAGAAGGAGAAGTTACCGGAATCTGACGCGTCGGCGGTGAGTAGTAGTGAAGCCAGTTGTCCATTAACGCCGTCAAATTGGAGCGCAATATGGGATCAAAATGCGAACAGTATCTTTAACGCCCCGTTGTTTTCGCCATTGTCTCTTCACCCAATGTTGGGCTATGCATAGCTCAATGATCATATATGAGTCATGGAGGTGTACTCTGTCTGTTGTATATAGGAAGGAATGCAAAACTTTCAAAAAATGGTAACAAAGTTTATACATTGTATTGTATTGAAAATTTTCAGGAATATTATGATAATGTGTAGAAAATTGTTCTAGGCAATGAATGTGATTAATGTGATTATGACGATCAAATTATGAGATGAATTGAATTTACATGAACGTGAATAAAGAGTAGTTTGTGAGAAAATGTAGGTAACAATGGTTGAGATTCATATTTAGATTTAATTTTTAAACATCAAGAAAAGTATCTCACCAAGCTTTGATAACTGATATTACTGAGGTGATGGTGGAGTAGAAATGTACATTCCTTCTACATAATTGAGCAGCACTCGATTTCTAGGGACGTGACTAGCGGCCCGTTTTTTAAATGGTAAAATTGACTGTACTGTACTCTGATCGAGACTTTGTCTTCTGTACTGGGAGTTGGTACATTCCTCTCTTGTCCCAGTAGTTTGTCCTTTCCTTTAAGTCGGGTTAAATCAAACCAATAACTAATTATCCAGGGCCAGGGTCCACAGATATTACGATATCTCCACGGAGTGTCTTTTTTCGTGTTAAAAAAAAAAAAAAAATTGATTAGTGATATGTGATAAGTGTATGTAACCCGAGTTTGGAGAAAGTATTAGAGTGTTAAAGAAATTTTCATCACAGTACAGTGGTTTTAGTTTTTCACTGCAACTTAAAAATCAGAGCCAAATGCAGTAAAAAAAAAAAGGAAAAGGGGTGGCACAGCCGTGACTGTGGTGTCTCTATTTGAGGTATATCATAATCTTATTTTTATAATTCAAATCGTTAATTTGTAGGGTTTGTTCAGTATTTCGTACCTACCAAAAATCATATTAATCGGATATTAATAACTATATGATCGAATTGCATATTGTTTATACTATTTCTCAATAGAAAAACTTATTATTTATTTTTTGGTTATCGATCATATAGTTGTTGATATCCGATTAATATAATTTTTGGTAGGCATGAAATACTTAACAAACCTTACAAAATGAACAGTTTGGATTATAAAAATAAGACCATAATACATCTTAAATGGAGACACCACAGTCACTGATGTGTTTATTTTTCCTTAAAAAAATCATTGAAACTTCAAATGATTAGTGGTTAAGTTTCAATGTAAACCAAATGAAGCGGCCTAATCCATCACTCCACATTTCACGATGTTGATGATTTACATAATGAACATTTATATGGTGGTAATTTACAATTATTTGTCTTTCTTGAAAAAAATGTAGACTCGAGATAAACGTTGTCAGTGTATATGATGCTAACCTGCTTAATTTGCACCACCCACAATTTGTCATTCCTTCCTACCCATTTCAGCCCCACATCGCCATTCATCACAATGAAAAATTATATACTAATTTTTTTTTTTTCTTTTTTAATCCAAAAGTTATACGAGAATTTGAAGTAGGCTATACTTGTTTTGGTTAATATGAGATTGTTCTTGGATTCTTTTCTTCAATAGATCTCCAATCCAAACTGAATGTTTCAGGTTATGTTTGGCATGAAAGCTTGGGTTGGGTTAGATTTGGACTACTTTAGCTATAAAAAGACAAAATAAGATTTTTAGTTCAATACGACAAAATGTTACATTCAAATCATAATCATTTATTTTTTCTCTTACAAAAGTAAAAAAAGCTAAAAAACCTATCACAAACGAGGCTTTTTAACCCTAGGCTAAAATAGCCAAAAAATCAAAAAGTCAACCCATATTCCAAACGAAGGTTTAGGCAATTAGATACTTGAGAGTATTATGTGATATTATTTACGTGATATTCCTCGGCTAATAAAAAAATCCAACACATTAAATAAGTCATTATTTGTCTCTCTTTTTTTTTTTTTCTTTTTTTCTTTTTTTTTTTAAATCTATGGTCATTCTTTATCTCTTAACTTTTGTATTCATAAAATTTTTCATTAGGTGATTCATTTCGAACACCACATAACTAATGTCATATCATATGATACTTCAAAACTATTGAATATTACCCATGCTTAAGAATTGACCTACTTAAGGTTGAAATCATTAAAAGAATATTTCATATTTGTCACATGTTTAAATTAAAAAAATCCATTATTTTATGAATAGTTGTGCTACATATCCAGAAAAAAATATTCAAAATTTAAACATGTGAATAAGATTTATTCTATTTTTTTTTTATTTTTTTATCAACCAAAAGAACTTTATCGATGAGGAAAACCTTACAACAAAGGTACACAACAATAAAGAAGAGAGGAGAGGGAGGGGAGGTGGGGGATGACAGCACCCTACCAAGACTTTGTTGGTGAGGAACCAACAGAGAATGCAAGAACAACAGATCAATAACAAAGCAGCAGCTAAGATTGCAATTCTACAGAGGCACTAGATTAACAAACTGCACCAGATTAGCAAATTCTACAGAGGCACCAGATTAGCAGCTTCTCATACAGCTTCTCAAACTGCACCAGATTAGCAGCTTCTCATACAGCTTCTCAAACTGTACCAGATTAGCAGATTAACAGAGCAGACCCTTAGTGGGAAAAACACCAAATGAAAAACAAAAAACACCAATCCAGCAGACCCTCAGCAAGACAGCACAGAGGCACCAGATTAACAAAATGCACCAGATTAGCAGCTTCTCATACAGCTTCTCAAACTGCACCAGATTAGCAGATAAACAGAGCAGACCCTCAGAGGGAAAAACACCAAATGAACAACAAAAAACACCAATCCAGATCAAGACCAGCAGAACAAAAACAGACCAAACAAAACTTACAGAACCAGCAGACACAGAGCATGCAGACAGAATAATAACAGAACAGAAGCTGACCAAGCAAAAATAACAGAACAATCAGCACACACTTAACAGCAGAATAAAATCTATCTTAGGTTGTGTACAATATCATGCCTTGAGTAAGAGAAAACCTGAAAGGTTGAATTTGGCCCACAAGGCCACCCTCCACTTAACAAGACCACTCAAATCCTGCAGGTTAGGTGTACACCCATTAAAAATACAATCATTCCTCATTTTCCAAATAGACCAGAGCATAGTCAGTGGTACTAAATTCCAGAGTTGCCTGATGATCTTTTTGCATTTAAAGCCCATCCACCAATGTAACAAGTCCACAATTGCAGCAGGTGTTACCCAGTTTATATCCCATCAAAGTAACAGATCATTCCATGACTCCTAAATGCCCTTGCACAGCAAGAAAATATGGTTCAAAGATTCAGGTTCAGCTTTGCAAAAGGGGCAAACATTGCTTACACTGCTGCTAAGTACTCCAATTCTTTGCAGAAAATCAGAGGTTTTAACTCTGCCCTTCCAGATCAACCAACCCAAAAATTGAACTTTAGGGGGAGCCACATTATCCCATAATAGTGAGGGTAACAACAACTTTGGGCCATGATGAGCAGCCAACCAATCTCTCACTGCAACAACTGTGAACTACCAAGTTGGAGACCTCTGCCACCTAATAGAATCTGGGAGGGTTGGTCTCAAGTGATGAGCCTCAGCTAGCAGGATATATAACCGATTAACCTCAGCCTCCTCCCAAAACCTTAAAGGCCTCCTAAAGGATAGATTCCACACCCCTACTCCTTTCCTTTCTTCTCACAAAAAAATCCAGGGACTCCTCCTTCTCAGTAGACAAATTGAATAACCTCAGGAATTCATCTTTAAGCTTAGTATTCCTCAACCATTTATCTAACCAAAAATGCACTCTCTTACCATCACCCAAATGATTTCAATATTGGATAGGAAAAAGGCAAGTAAATCTGCATTAACCTCTACCCCAGATAGAATTCCATTCCACAAAATAGACACCCTCCCAGAAGGCTCAAGATTTATTCTATTTATAGCTCACAATACACTAATTTTAAATCTACACCCTATGCACTTTCATGATACAATTATAGATAATTTTTCATAGTTCCTAGAATTATTGTTTCAAGTAGGGTTAACTATGTTGCTATTCCTTTTTTCTTCATCTTTTTATTTTTTTATTTTTTTATTTTTTTGGGGGTACTGAACTTGAGCATCCTGAATTTAAAATAGTTAAGAAACTATGAACTCCTTATTGTTGAACTCACGTTTAAAAACAATTAGAAATATGCAATTTCATCTCAATTTTTAAAAGAAAGGCTTTTCTTACTTGAATCCATACCATCAGGGTTGGACTCATTAAAATGTGATTAGTTAAGGGGTGTTAACCATATTATTTTATATACACTACAATAAATTAAGATTTTAGAAACAAAAAATTAGGAACTAAATAGTTTAGTTGCCGAAAGTGTCACTTTTATAATTTTAGCCACGAAAATGGATATTTATTGATGAATTACTATCATTTTAGAATCAATTTTTTTGTCTCAAAAACTAAAAAAAAAAAATTGGACAAATTGCAACAGTAGTCCTTGTACTTTGGTTCTTGTGTCATTTTGGTCTCTGTAATTTCAATTGGCTCGATTTTAAACTTAAATTTATGATTTGTTTCAATTTGGTCCAATTGATTACAACTCTTAGTATTTTTTTTTTATTATAAAAAAAATGCATATAAGTGACATGTGTCATGTTTTAATAAATTTACTAATCTCTGTGAGTTAACCTTAATAAATTCAATGATTATTTTCAGTCAGAAACACTAACAATATTATTAATCGGACCAAATTGACACAAAATTTAAGATTAAGGATCAAAATATGCCAATTGAAAGTGTAAGAACCAAAATAACACAAGGGACAAAATCTAGTTTGCCCAAAAAAATTTGCACCAAATTCTTGACATTTTTAAAATTTGTCGTTAAAAGTTTTGTTTTTTTGACTTTTTAGGACGATCTTTTAGCGACAATCCTCAAGACGAAAAGAAATAGTTCCCAAATATTTTTTTGTAACAAAACTTTTATTTTTAAGAATTATAAAAAAAAAATTAACCCTAAAATCCTTATATATTATAGTTACATATATATGCACAATTTTATTTCAAATTTTTAAAAGAACGATTTCTATGACTCGAATGGATCCCATTAGGATTGGACCCATCTGATAAGAGGGGAAAAAATTAATATCTTTTGACATGTCTAAAATAAAACGCCATTAGTTAAGGGGTGCTTAACCATATTGTTTTATGGATTGTCATAATTGAAGATATCAACCATGATCTTCGACAGTTAGTGTGTATAAGTCGTTTTTGAATGCATAAACTAGGTTTGAAATTCAGTTCTCATCTACTAAAATAATTTATAGAAATTAGTCAAAGTCAAAATATTCCCTTCACTGTCCCAACAAATAGGTCTCGTCTCCATGACACATTCATATATTTCCCTCTACTTAGAAAAAATATCAGTGTTATTGTGTCACCATTTAGGTGTGTTATCAGTCGATAAAAAGATGTAAATAGATTAAGTGAACAATTCTTATTTTCTATTAAACCAACAATATTGTGATCTCTATCACAAATCAAAAAAATTTATTAGATGTTATCATCGTTTCATTTACGCTATGTTTGGATTGAATGATTTGGAAAGAAAAGAAAAGAAATGGAGAGATATGTATTTCTCTTACTTGTTTGGATAATTTAAGTGGAGAGAAATGAGAAGAAATGGAGAGAAACTCATTTCTCTTATAGCCTCATTTTCAATCTTTCCAAAAGTGGAGAGATTGTGAGAGAAAAGAAACCACTATTTTCATAATATCAATTTTATCCTTATAAAAATAAAAGAAATAAAATGATTGAAAATATGAAAAGGTTATTTTGGTAATATAACATAAAATAATTTCGTTTCTTTTCTCTTAATGAAGTCTAACCAAACAAGAATGAGAGAAATCACAATAATTTCTTTTCTTTTATTTATTGCTTATCCAAACAAAAAGGAAAGAAATCACAATCATTTTGTTTTCTTTTCTTTTCTCTTATAACTTAAGTAATTATTCTTTTCTTTTCTTTTTCTCCTAGATTCCCATATGTTAATATTTACTCATCTCCTTCTCTTGCATGTGTGTTTCATTTGGAAAAAAAAAATTAGAGCACATAATTTCAATTATAAAACTGAATACAATCTTCTTAGATAATGTGAGACTCATTGAATATATAGGTCTCATCTTATATTCAATTTTTTTTATCTGTGATCGAATTTTAGATATAATTGATGTTATTTTGTGTAATTTTATATGATTTTTGTGTGTGGTTATGACGTGCGAGGAAGAGATTTTCTACATTGCATATTTAATGTTGGTCAAGTATTTGCAGATTTAATGTTGGTCAAGTATTTCTTTATTTGGCAATTTTGACTATTTTTTTTTTTTTTTGGTTGGACATCGTCACATTTGAGTCTTGACTAGGCAAACTTTTGCCACATTTGTCGTAGGAGTTTTTACAGTGTTACACGTAACACAGATTCAAAAGGACACCTGAGACAGACTTAAATTATTTTATTTATTTAATTTTTTTGAGAACCGACAGACTTTTAACTGTGGGAGGCAAAGACCGTACATAATTTTGATTGGGTAAATTATCACTAATCTTAATAGTTGAACTTAATTCTCATAAAATCTTATTAAAAATAAATCTTGATAAAATTATTGTTAAAAATAATTTTTTTGTGACAATTTTTTATATATATCGCTAAAAATTAACAATTAGTAACATTTTTTTGTCATAATTTTTATAAATTGTCTTTAAAACTTACAATTAGTGACGTTTTTTCATGATAAATTTTTTTCATAGGACCTATTAGACAATAAATTTACTTATTAAGATCTACACGTAAGTACCCCTTAAATTTAATAGTTGCAGTTAGAGGACATTTTTAGATATAAAATTTTCATAACATCAACACTTAAAGTTTGCTTTATAAAGTAATATAAAAGATTATATAATTGTGTTGAAGCCCTTTCATTACATATTTAAGGTTGTTAGTGGCGGCTCAAGAATTTTTATCTAATAGGTCCTCTAAAAAAAAAAATTCAACTCAATGTAAATTGTTTCTCTAATTTTATAAAATTTAAATAATAATTAGTAAAATTAAAACCCTAGTTCTATGATATCCATGCAATATCCATGATGAAGAAGAAAAAAATTCATGACTAAAAGTCACAAATTCACTGCAATTAATTAAGTGCATTTCTTTAGCGATATGTCAATCTCAAGTACAGTTCTCAAATTCCCATGAGTATTTTTTTTTATTTTAATTTTTCATTTATCAATCAATATAAGATAAATTGTAAATATAATGAAAATTACATGAAAGCGGACATTTAGGTGGTGTTTAGTTATCATTTTGGGCTAAATAATCACAAAAAGACAAAAATAAAAGGCAAAAAAATCACAAAAAGTCAAAAATCACAAAAAGACAAAAAAAAAAATCCACTATTCAAAAGTTAAAAAGTCAAAAAAGCCAATCAAAAATATCAAACGAACAAAAAAATTCCTAGGCAAAAAAAGTCAAGAAAAACCAAAAAACCAATAAAAAAAAAGTCATTGTCAAACGAAGGCTTAGTGATGAAAGAAAGTTCAATCACTTAGACAAACAAGAAAAGAAATATATCAAATGAGTACAATAACACACATAAGGAGCCAAACTATCTATGAGATGGAGTACAATTGTCTTGAGATTGGAAAATGTGTTAAGCAATTTTTGAGAAAATGGACAAGGCTATAATTAATTGCTTGCAGTAACAACTCTTTCTTTTTAAAAATATCATAAAATTTATATCTGATGAAAAAATTAATTTTCTTAAAAATTCATAACACCTTAGTTGCAAGGAAATTAACAAAATTTAATTACTTAAAAAATCATAACAACTTAGTTACGATCAAATTTTCTTCAAAAAAAAAAAAAAAAAAACAACAGATTTGCTTCTAAGCAAATATGTGGATCCAATTTAAATTTGATGTTTCCACAGTAAAACTTCCTGGTGTCGTTCTCAACAAGTTTCAAACTTTTCTTCCACTAGTTTATTTTTATAACTTTCAACTTAATAAAAGTCATAGACGCATGAAAAAACTCTCAATTTAGAAAAATGCAAAAGAATATGAGATTGAACTTATCATTTCATTCAAATTAGAGATTGAATTTTGTACAAATTTGTCTCTTGTCATTATTTGGATGCATTATTTGCCGTAAACAAGAAAAGAAAATTCTACTAAATTCAACTTATCCTTTGTACCTTTCATTTGAAACGTGATTTGGAAATGACAACTGAAATTCAAATATAAAACAGAAAAAAAAGATTGCATTTGGTAGAATTTTCTAAATGTGATCTGAGAATAGAGTTGTATTTTGAATTTTTGAGTTTTAGAATTATGATTTGAGTGTGAAAAATTTGTTTGGTGAATAAGTTTTGAAAATAATTTTGCATTGAGTGGGAAATTTTTGATGTGACATATGATATTTGATACAAAAACTTATAACTCATAATCAAACACACATCTTAAAATTCTATTAAAGCTCATAAAATTTTTTAAAAAATTCAAAAAATATGTTTTATCGAATATATAAAAATTAACATAAAAAAGAAATTGCACTGTTCCGATCAACCGGCCGGACGACCGGTTAGCCTAAATTTTCACACCTTCAACTGTGTTTTCAAAAGTAAGCGTCAAATTAGTTTTTAAAATTCGTAAACAAACACCTTATTCAAATCAAGCTCTTTCGGTCTTTCTAACGAATTTTCCATTGTGGAAAATTGGAAATCCAACAAACAAAATTGCTTTTTCCACATCAAAAAGGAAACAAAACAAAGACAAAATATGTTTGGAATAGTTTCATTGCTCTCATCCACAAGTTTGACATTTAAATTTTGAATTTTTCAATATTGAAGATGAAGAAATCAAAAGAATATGAGTTAGTTTGCTGACCAAGTTAAATTATGGAACTCAAAAATGACCACATAGCTGGTTAAACTCGTAACCGGAATAGTTTCATTCCTCTTTTCACATACAATAATTACAATAATAATTGATTGGAAAGTCAAACGTAATGGTCATGGGACATTTCCCAACACTTCAAAATTTATCTTCATTGTTTAAGATCACAATAATGATAGAGAGTTTTAATTTTAAAATTTTAAAGAGAGTTTTAATGATGTGGTATAAGAGAAAAAAAATAAAATAAAAATAAGGCACATACATCATATCACATATGGACCCCACTCCTTGTCACATCACTAAAGCTCTCTTTAGAGTTTCAAAATTAATGCTCTCAATCTTTATTCTTAAGATTATGGGGTTGTTTAGGAGGAGGATTGGGCTAAAATAGTTCATTAACAAATAAAATAAGCTAAAATAACTAATAAGACCAAATGTTACAGCCAATTCATAATCATTTTATTTTTTCTCTCACAATCATCATATCAAAAAAAAAAAAAAAATTCAACCAATTTTCGAAATACAACTATTTTAGCCAGGCTAAAATAGCCAAAAAACTAAATAACTAACTAAAATAGTCAACTTCCCAAACAAGGCTTATGTACACTGGGAAAGACAAATCATGGATGTGTGGGGACATAATTTTGGGGTTATCCACGTGGGTGATCCACATTGCCGAGATAAGATACGATTATATCGGACTCTAAGATATTTAGACAGAAGATAAGAGTCTTAGTTGATATCAACTACTTGTTTGGGTAAGGTTAGACTCTTGAGAGAGTTGATCCTAATTTGAACATGAGAAGTTTTGGATAGGTGATATCCTTGTAAAAAATAGAGTTCCATGAAATATGACTTTTAGGGAAATAAGGCAATGATCACAACCCTGTGGGTTTAAGGTGTTCTGAGCTAATGTGTTATTTTGAGCAGATATATTTGAGGGATAAGTTGAATAACTTGATCGTCGGCTAACTTGATCGTCAGAGTGCCCCGAGCGACTTTGTTGTCTTTCTGTGTGCAGGTGTTGGGTTTCTCTATTTCTACACATGCTCTACGGCTTAGTAAAATTCAACATCCATAGATTACATTTATCGTTGAATGAAAACAATAATTTTTTTTATTTTATTACCAAAGTTGAATGTTATCTAAGAGAACCCCCCCCTCCAAAACCCAAATTATCCATAAGCTTCGCTAGCCGAATAGAATTCAATCTCAAATACATCAACAAATTTTATTGTCAAGATAGCTGCCACTTTTATTCATTATCAGGGGTGTGTACCCACTCGATGGATATAAATGTTTAACAATTTTTTCTTTCCTCCCCTTTTTCCTGAAAAAATGGTATGTATACCCTTATCTCTTATCATATTTTCTTACTCAAATAATATACTACTTTGATGAGTTTTGACTTTAAATTATAAAATTATATCAAAATCTATCACATTATTTTGTACATATTTATACATATATATATATATATATTGTTTATATATCTCGTTGTGACCATCCACCTTTAGTGGGTGGTAGGGAGGGATTATCGAGAATGGGTCTCTGGCAACAATGAGCACAATTGTCACACGGAGTGAAAGGTTCCCACAGACGACGCCAGCTGATGATACTACTTGTCCCAGAGGGACGGGTCGGGCTGATCCACGTCTCCCACACCATTGTTCGATCGCTAGATCTACAGAGAAACCTGCACAAGAGTCCAACGGGGATCAGGAGTCCTCCAGCGAACCCTCCGACGAGCAAGTTAGAAAAGAGAGATCAATGGAATATAGAGATAGGATGATGATAAAGAACTTAACCTTCTCTTTGTCTTGGAAACCTGCTTATATCCTTTGTTCATCATTTCCTTGTCCACTCCGACCTGTCATGTTGGCCGAAAGTCTATGTTCTAGCCTACTTTGTTCATGGTGAGGCTGTTATGTTCCGACGTGAAGGGGTTATCGCATTAAATGCTGCAGGGAACCTCATTAATGGCTAATGTGTGGTGTAATAACTCTGCAGGATCTTTGTCTGTTTATGTAGCTGGTTCTTCTCTTGACAAGTGTTTAGATGTCATTAGTTCTTGGTGCAACGTTGGGCTGCAATAATGTTGGGATTTAGTGTTTGAATCAAGCATTGGGTTTTAAGTGCTAGGCCAAAAACCCCTATAGGCCCACCTATGTCAGTAGTCCCCCATTCCCGAGTGCAGCTTTAGTCCAACGAAGGGAATAAGGAAGAAGACAGGGGTTGTGGCTGATCGAGTGAGAGAAGACCGACTGGAAGGAGGGCCGACCGCAAAGGATGACCGAGTGAGAAGGCCGACCGGAAGGTGGGCCGACTACGAAGGGTAACCGAGATGGGGGACTGATCGCAAAGGGTAACCGAGATGGGGGGCTGACCGCGAAGTGGGCCGACTGCGAAGGGTGACCGCATGATAAGAGGGAATGGCGGCGTGCGGGGCTCGAGGAGCGGCGGGACACGTGGTGATGTAAAGTGGAATAGACAAGGAAGGGGAAGAGAGTAGTGGATCGTGGTCGTACATGTGGCATAATCCCGTAATAAGGGAGGTGATGAGTTAGCAAGAAGCGAAGGGATAGGCTAATATAGGGCGTTGTAAAGGCGGGGGCGAAAGTTTTCGAAAATTTTCAAACTAGCAAAATTTAATCTCGACCCTTGGAATATAGGCAAACCGTGGGCATTTGGAGTTATTCTCTTTACTTACCTTATCACACAAAACCATCATATCCCAGAGGTGAACTCGTTTGTTTCGTGTGACACGCCTCTGCAACACTTTGTGAACTTCTTTGTGCTAGTGTTCGAAGCAATACGCAGGCACGTTGGAAGAATGGCTTGAGATGGAGTTCCATCCGTGAGGCTAGACTCATTGGGAGAGGACGACACAGTGGAGTTGGTGGAACAGTACCGAGCAGAGCAAAGGGAGGAGAGGGGAGCTAGGCAACCGGCGCGGGCTCGCCCGACGACGATGATCGTAGCCGCTAGGCCAATTAGCCAAGTGGAGCCGGACCACTGGCACACCAAGGCCGACAAGTCTACATTTACGGAAGATGAGTTAGAGGAGATACGAAGGAAGTGCCAAATTCCAGCGGAGGTAGAGTTGAGGCTGCCCACATCTAAGGAGAGGGCGTCGGATGCACAGCCAACAAAGTTCACGTTGTATGATGAGGCACTGCGGGGGGGGCAGAGGTTACCACTCCCCCAAATAGTGGTAGATGTACTTAACAAGCTGGAAGTGGCGCCAAGGCAGCTAATGCTCAACGCATAGAAGATACTGATGGCTTGCGTGGTTTCATGGCCACGGGCGACCGGGGGGCGGCTATGACGGTGGAGGAATTCTTCTCCTGCTACAAGGCCTCTGGTCAATAAGAAACGTGGGTGACTTTGCAAGCGGTGGCGGGCCGGGGTCTGGTGGCAGGCTTGCCATCTTCGGTGAATGGGTGGAGGCCGAGATGGTTTTATGTATCAGCGAATGGTGGGTGAGGAGTTTGCACAACGTGGAAAGTCCCCACAAAGCCAGTGGAGCCGAGGCTAGATGCGGAGGCTGAGAACAGGGTGAAGAGGGTGAAGGAGTTAAGGGAGAAGGAGGGGGTGAAGTAGGATGACCTGATCCTACTTTCAACCTTGTTTGCCCTAAGGCTAGGGCTGCAGTCGACGGAGGGGGATCTGGCGAGGGAGGAGCTAGAGGCGCAGAGGAAAGCGAAAGAGGCGGAAGAGCGAAGGGTGTTCGCCAAGGCAAAGAAGTATAAGGAGACACAGTTGGGGCCTGCACCTAAACTGGTGATAAGGGAGCTGGTTCGACCGCGTCCCAAACCGCTGAGAGACAAAGACCTAACGGACTTTGCCCCACTGTAGCCCCCGGTGGACCCACTGAAGGAGAGGGGCAAACAGAAGGTGGAAGCAGTGTTGAAGAAAACGAAGAAGAAGAGGGTGGCGGCAGAGGGGAGTAAGTATGCCCTTGTTGTGAAGAAGATGAAGTATGGGAGGGCAGAGGAGGCTGCAGAAAAGGAGATTGCCCAAGTGGCGAAAGAAGACATGGGCGCGAGTAGCCAAATGCTAAAAGAAAACATAGGCACAAGCGTCCAAACGGTGGCCGCAGTGGGGTCTGTGGTAGAAGTGTCGCCCAGTCCTAGGGAAGGGAAATCTGGGGTTAGCAGATCGAAAGTGAGTGTCGTGTGGAAGACTGCCATGTACCATGCGCGCGCTCTGGCAGGCTGCTCAGCAGAAGAAGGGGGGAAGCCAGGGTCACAGCCGACCGCCTTGTTGGGGTGGTGGAGGATGCGGCCGTGCGGTCCATGGCACGGTGGACGGAGGACGACCTCCTGAGAGGGTTTTGCTCAACCCAGATGGAGGCAGGGACCTGGCGACTGCCCTGATGAACAAAGTAGCGTGCTCGAAGATGGAGGTAGAGCGGCTGAGGGCCCAGCTGGAAGGGATGAAGACACAGCTGCAGAACCTAAGGGTTGAGACAGCGGGCTGGAGGAAGGCCGCTCAGAGTGTATGCACCAAGGGCCTGGAGTACGCGCAAAGAGCGAAGAGAATAGAAGTATTGGCGTTAGTGCAGAGCTACTCAGTGGAGCGGGCGAGTGCCGAGCTCCTTGCGACCAAATCAGAGCTGGAAGCGGAGCACCACAAGGCGGTATCGCTAGAGTTTGAGTTGGCGGGCAAGAAGAGGAAGTTAGAGTAGGTCCAACAAGCCTGCACCACCGCTAATAAGAGGTGGGAGGAGGCCCTGACCAACAACGAAGAATTGCGGGACCAGGCGTTCAAAGATAAAGAAGAGGTAGATGGTCGGATCGCGGAGTTGGAGAAGGCCCTGGTATAGGAGAGGGCCAAATTGGCGTTTGAGAGAGTGGCGTACCCCGACTTATGTATGGCGGCTGTAAAGCAATTCAAGTGGTCCGTCGACTTCCAGATGGCCATTGACACCGTTGTCGCCAGTGGCTTGGCGAAGGAGGGAGATGAAGGGGCTGGGCTGTAGACACCCCATTTTTGACCGACCTTAAGACTCAGACGTCACCGATTGAGCGCTTTGTGATGTTGTATACTGTGCTCGTTCTGAGGTTGCGGAATCTCGGCCGTGAGCCTTACCTCCGAACTTCCGGACTTTTCTGTGCCTTGCCTCGGTTTGCGAACCAAGCTCGGTTTTCTCCGTTTTCCCTTCCTGAGGGGAGAGAGAGGTCTCTTAGATCATCTCTCAGTGGCCATAGGCTACGTTTCGTGGTCGCAGGCCATTTTTCCCATTTCGGAGCCCGGTTCCCGGTTTTCGGAGCCTTCAGGCCATGTGCCTTGGTTCGGACCGCCTAACCACCTCCGTTTGCTCCGATTTTTGGCACATACCTTATTTCCTCCCTTTTGAGGGACACTGTGGTCCGAGAGACCAACTTCGTGGTCGAACACCACTTCCGGTGCCCAGCAGTCAGTTTTCGGGGCCCCAGACTGCGCGTTTTTGGCCCCCGAGCCTTACTTGCAAGCATTTTTGGCTCCGACCCAAACTAGAAATAGTCATATTTTGAGTCCCTTTTCATGTTTGATTAAGGGTTTTTCTTTATTTGAGACCTCCTTCTGTCACTTGCCTCTTTACCTCTTTTTAGGCCTTTTTTTGCACGGTATTTTAGGCGTACTTGTGGGCTGTTTTGGACTTGGTCGTAAACTACAAAGTGTCTTATTTTGAGTCCCTCTTCAACTTTGTTTGAAGGGCTCTCGGCCGTTTGGACCAGAAGCTACCACTTGCCTTTATATCCCTCTTTAGGCCAATTTTTGGAGGGAAACTTGAAATATTTCCCCCCCCCTTTTTTTCCCCCTCTTTTCCACCGCCTCTTTTGCCTATATATACAGCATCCCAGGTCTGTGTTTAAGGGTTAAAAAAATTTTGTTTTGAATCTCTTGCTTTGAATCTCTCTCTCTCTAGATTCCAAGCCTCAAAACCTTTTTGTTCTTGGACCATTTTTACACTACAACCCATAGCACCCTCCTTCCTTCCTCCATTCCGACATTTTGCAGCTGATTTGCAGAGGCTAGGGGCTCTTCTTCTTGGTCCAAAATGCTGTCAAAGTTTGGTCTTCAAGGGTAAGCAATATTTTCCCTCTTTTGTGCTTTTTTTGTTCCATTTCTTAGGCCCATTTTCTTGCTGTTTTGAGCTCCAACCAAAACTAAAAGTAGTGTTTTTTTGAGCTCTTATTCACCTTTCATTAAGGGCTCAACCCTGTTTGGGACCCCTATCTTGCACTTGCTTCAATATCTCCTTGTATGCCATATTTTTGCATGATGTTTCTAGCCTATGTGTGATCTGTTTTTGAGCATGATATAAACTGTAAGTTGGCTTATTTTGAGTCCCTCTACAACATTGTAGAAGGGCTCAACACTGTTAGGGGCCTCCATGTGGCACTTACCATTATACCCCTCTTTGGCCCCCATTTTTGCATGCTTTGTTAGCCTACCTTGCTTCTGTTTTTAAGCCATGATCAGAACTGAAAATGGCCATATTTTGACCCCCTGGACATATCTCATTAAGGGTCTTTGGCTGTTTGGTGAATGCTTTATATACCTCATGTTATAGCCTCTTGTTGGCCTACTTCTTGCATGGCATTTTTAGCATGTTTTTATATTGTTTTGGGGGTTTTCATCTACTGAAAAACAGCATTTTTTTAGGCCCTCTTCAGTGTTGTAGAAGGGTCTTTTTCCATTTGGGCTTTGCATCTATCACTTGCTTCATTGCCTCCCTTGCGGAGCCATTTTTGTATGCCATTTTATCCCTACTTGTGATTGCTGTTTGGCCATGTTTTGAACTGTAAAAATACTAGTTCTGGGGCGGCCTTGCTTCTGCTTTTTCATGTCATGTTCAAATTATGCATGTATTGTATAGCTACAAGTCATTTCGGGTGCCTAATTTCACATTTCGGGGTTATTTCATGCATTGGGTTTCGTTTTACCGGGTTTCGGGGCTGTTTTGCCCCTCATTTTGCCACTGATTTTTGCATGCTTGCATGTCATATTCCATGTCTTTGCCATGTCCCATTAGAGTGGCATTTCGATGCCCGAGGGTCCGTCCTCGATTTGCGTGTACGCATGCACGCATTTCGAGGTGTCTTGTTTTCATCTGATGGCCTCTTATGTGAGTGTGGCTGAGGCTCTCTCATGTTGGTGTAAGCCCATATTGCATTGCGTATGCCATTTCATCCATAGCATTGTGTATGCTCGGTGGTGTATCACCTCGTGTAGCGTGTATGCCATTCTATAACATTGTGGAGTGTTTTGGGAAGATGGTTATAATCAGCTTTTCTGTGAGAGAAGAGGAGATAAAAAATCTAAAAATCAGATTTTTATCAATTTCCCAAAAGAGCCCTGTGTATGTTAGGATTGTATCTTAGTTGCATTTCACGCATATCATGCATATTGCATCGTGTTCGGGATAGGAGCTAGCCCGGGCACGGGAAACGAGGCGCGTTTCGTACTCCGAGTAACAGAATGTGTCTCAATTCCCAAGTCACCGACGCTCCGGATTATCCGTGATGGAGTTAGGTTTTGTTGTAGCATTCATATGCATTCATCCTATATTGAGTTGTGCAATTCGGCTCCTCGGCCATCATGCATCGAGATGCGTGATTGGTGGCACGAGGATCAAGGCATGCATATATTTGTGAAAATACATTGCTATGCCCCTTTCCTGCTCTCTGTTGCAGCAAAATCAAGAATCAGCAGTCTTTCGAGGCTTGGCACGCATTTCAAGAATCATTGCAAAACAGAGGCTAATTGGGGCATCCCAGTGGATTTCCGCGCAAGGCAGCCCAAACATACATCATTCATCAGAATCGAGGCAGTCCCTGGCTTGCATGCCAGTTTTACAGCTTTCTTAGTTAATTTGTTAATTAATTAGGAATTTGTACATTATTTGGACTGTAATATTTGGACTGTACTATTCTTTCATTTGGGACTGTATTATTTATTTGGACCCTCTGCGCGATGGCATAATTGTAATAAGTGTGGTGAGTGTGATGTATGTCTTCCAATCCCACGTCTTTCTTCCCTTTTATTTACCTGCTTATGATGGTTAGGTTAGGGCATATTTCAATTAGCATACAGTATGATAGCATGTTTGCATTCATTCATCTGTCTTGCATGCACCGGGCTCGGCGCACCATACTAACTGCATTGTACTTCAATTACAAAATGAATACATGTTAGCTGTAGCATTCCATATGCCATGTTTAGAATAGCCGAGCCTGCTATAGTTGCATTCTGCATGTGTTGCATTAGGCATCTCTGTATAGTTAGGATCATGCATGATTTCTAATGAGTTTCTTTTTTGGCTTGGAGTACTCGGTAAGTTTTATGCTTTAGCATCTTTGCATGCGTGTGAGTGTTGCCATGAATAGCATGCTTACCATGAGGCTATGTGCTTATGTGATATAACTGCCTTGAATGCCTGTGGGTGGAGGTTGGGTTACTTGGAGTGGGACAATTCATCAAATGTTTGTTTTAAGCCCACTAGATAGTGGCAAAATCATGTTTTCTAAGCCCACCCAAGGGTGGCAAATCCACGTCTTAGCCTACCTGCGGGTAGCACCATCAAACCATTTTCAAACAAACAAATATGAAATGTTTTGTTCCAATTCAGGCGGCTCAGTCTGTACTTGTATGCTGTGCGCATCACATAGTAAATCTAGGCTAATAACCGGAATAAGAACACACAATGTTTTCAAAAATAGATATCATGGTTAGTAGAGGCCGGTCTTTGACCGGCGAGTGGGGTGCTCACGAAGTGACCTTCCCCAATCGTACCCAAGTTCCCGAGCCGAGGCAACTTTGGTGATGACGGACACGTGGCCTTTGGCACACCGAGTCAGGGTTTCCTAAATTTCCCAAAAATAAAATATTTAGGTGGCGCTCTGTATCTGGCAAAGCAGTCCATGTTTGGCACTTCTTTGAAAAAATCTGTTTTCAAAATGATTTGCCGGATTTGGACTCTTTGGTTTAAGATTAAGAACCGTGACATTTGAGTCCTTCGAACTGTAGTAGACCCGCAAGCGAACCAGAACGGGGGGGAGTCGCACCCTTCCCGGGATGCGTTCGGGGACGTCTACATGGGCCGTCAGGAGCGGCCGCTGGAGGTAGGAGTGAAGAGGAAGTGATCCAAAGCTTCCAGCGGTCTGACTTCTACAAGCACGAGATGAGCTAGTTCTGGGATAGCGGCTGGATGACTTTCAAGTATAAAGCGCAAGAGCTATTCCTGGACGTGGACTTCAGCCTCGTGAAGGTAGGAGAAGATGACGTCGCCTAGACCCCCTTAGATGAAGGGGTTGAAGAGGAAGTTCTCGCGTCGAGCGAGGAAGATTAACTGTATAAAACTATTTGTTTTTGTTTGTGTTGTTTTTTTTTTTTTTTTTTTTTTTTGTAATAGAGGTAGTTTCTATAATAAATTTGTGTACAAAATGCAAGTTTGTTAATAAAACAGCGAGTTTTCTTATGTATTGTTGTTGTCGTTATTACTCTAATTTGCAAATTTGGGATGGTAAAAATGGCTAAGCGGAATTCAATCAAAATGTAGGTGTAAAAATGAAACTTGTGCGTAAATTGTGAAACTTGTAAGTAAAATGTGATGTAAAAATGGTCAAAATGGGCTGACTTGTATGGATGACCAATGAAAATGTTAAAAATGGGCAAACTATGATGTAACATGAAATTTCGTAACAGCTGAGTAATATGAAATTTCGTAAGTAAACCATGATGTAAAAATGTTAAAAATGGGCAAACAGGCTAACTTGTAGGACTAGTGAAAATGGATGGTCATGAACTTGGATTTTAACTAAGTATGGCAACAGCTGAGACTAGCTTTGATTCAGACCGGCCGAGTGCTTGGCGTTGAGGCTTAAGTTAACTCGGTCCGGCTGAGCTCTTTGTGTTCAGTCTGGCTGAGGATTTAGTTAACTCAGTCTGGCTGAGCTCTTCGTGCTCAGTCTGGCCAAGGCTTTTAGTTAACTCAGTCTGGCTAAGCTCTGGCTGGACTCTTCGTGCTCAGTTTGGCTGAGGCTTTAGTTAACAAGTTATTATTGAGACACGACGCAAATAATGGAGATATAAAGTCATTGTCATTTAAGGCACAACCTATTGATCACAAGTTTACATCAATGGAATGGTACAAAAATATGAGACATCATTTCACTGAAAATAACGCTTCAAGTGCTCGGCGTTCCATGGATGGGGGAGGTCTCTGCCTTCTATGTCTTGGAGTCGGTAAGTGCCTGGGCGAGGTCTGGCCTTAACAACGTAAGGTCCTTCCATTTGGCTGCTAGCTTGCCCTCGGTGGGATTTCTGGTGGCAAGAGTTGCTTTGCGCAAGACTAGGTCCCTCACTGCGAACTCTCTTGGTCAAACTTTGCGGTTGTAGTGTGTTCTCATTTTCTGCTGATATGAGGCTCGTCTGACAGTAGTGGTCTCTTGGAGCTCTTCAATCAGGTCCAAGTTAGCCCGACGTAATTCTTCGGGTAGTTCTGGATCCGGGTGCAAAACCCTCGGGGTCGGGAGGCTAATTTCCACTAAGATGATCGCCTTAGCACCGTATGTTAAGCGAAAAGGGGTCTCCTCAGTAGGGGTTTGGGCGGTAGTTCGATAAGCCCAGAGTACATTTGATAGTTCCTCAGCCCAAAGTCCCTTAGCGGCTTCCAACTTAGTTTTGATGATCTTCAGGAGAGAGCGATTGGTGACTTCGACTTGCCTATTGGCTTAGGGATGACCTGGGGAAGAGAAACATGGCTTAATGTGGGGTTCGACACAGAATTTCCTGAATTTGGCATTGTCGAATTGTTTGCCGTTGTCTGAGACGATGGCTTGAGGGATTCCAAATCGGCATACGATCGACTGCCATATGAATCTAGTTGTGTTCTGTTCAGTAATTGTGGCGAGGGGTTTAACTTCCATCCATTTAGTGAAGCAATCAATGGCAATTACAGCGAACTTGGTTTGGCCCCTACCGATGGGCAACGGACCAACTAAGCCGATGCCCCACTTAAGCACAAATTCAGTGGCATCTTGGTTGAGAGTAGGCCAGAAGTAGCCGGTGCGAAGGATTTTATGGGCCAGTGACCTGGTACCTGAATGATTACCACATACGCCCTCGTGGACTTCCCTCATCACATAGATCGCTTGAGCAAGACTGAGACACCTGAGGTATGGGCGTGAAAATCCACGTTTGTACAGTAGGCCGCTGATGAGGATGTAATTGGACAACCGGGCTCTGACTTTGGTGGCCTACTATTTATCGTCTGGCAACTCCCCACTTGTCAAAAACAGAAGGATGTCTGCAGCCCATGGGATAGGTTCGTTTTGGAGGAAGTGAACCTCCTACTGGATTGGCGAAGTAGCCGGGTGGGCCAGGCATTCAAGACAGACGCCGTGGCTGAGGTCTGACTGGTCGACCGAGGCTAATTGGGCCATTTCATCTGCCTTGGAGTTTTCTGACCGAGGGATATGTTTGATATGGAAAGTATTGAAAAGGCGAACAAGAGGGAGTGCAATATCCCTGTAGGCTCGCATCATGTCTTCCTTCGCGATCAATTCCCCCGCAGTCTGCCCGATGAATAATTGGGAGTCACTGAACACTTGGATATGGCTTACACCATTGTCTCTGGCTAGGCGAAGACCTGCTATCAAGGCCTCATATTCGACTTCATTATTGCTAGCGTCGAACAAGAAACGGAGGGCACACTTGAAATAACTGTCCTCGGGAGCAGTGAGGATAAGACCAGCCCCACTGCCTTCTTTGTGGGATGATCCATCGACATTGAGGGTTCAGGAGTAGGGATCTTCTGCCTCAGTGTTGAATTGCCTTGGCGAATGGGGTGTGGTTGGAGTGGGATTGATGAATTCCAAGATGAAATGGACGATAGCCTGTCCTTTGATTGCTATTCGAGGTCGATAAGAGATTTCAAATTGGCTGAGCTCGACAGACCATTGCATAAGTCTGCCGGATAGCTCTAGTTGTTGCATTACCTTCTTCAAAGGTTGATCAGTGAGGACTACTATGGAGTGAGCTTGGAAATAAGGTTAGAGTCGTCTCGAGGCTATGACCAAGGCGAGGACTATTTTTTCCAGCAGAGGGTAGTTCTATTTTGCCCCTCTGAGAGCTCGGCTAATGTAATAAACCGGACGCTGGATGAGTTGTCCTCCCTGATAGGGTCGCACTGACTGCGGTGTTTGATACGGCTAAGTAGAGAAAGAGGGTCTCATCCGAGAGCGCCTGAGAGAGTAGAGGGGTTGGCCATGCACTTTTTCAATTGTTGAAAGGCCTCTTCGGATTTGATGGTCCACTCAAAGACCTGTCGAAGGACTTTGAAAACAGAAAACACTTGTCTGTTACGCGGGAAATAAAATGGTTGAAGGTGGCGACTCTGCCGGTAAGCCATTGAATCTCTTTGACCGTCTTGGGAGACTGCATTTCTATCAGGGCCTTGATCATTTCGGGGTTGGCCTCGATGCCCCGCTGACTGACCATAAAACCCAGGAATTTCCAGATCCTACGCCAAAGGCGTATTTCTCCGGATTCAGCTTCATTTGATACGTGCGTAGGTTTCGAAGGTCTCTCGCAGGTCTGTTAGATGATCAGAGGAGAGTTTTCTCTTGACAAACATATCATCGACGTAGACTTCCATGTTCCGACCTATTTGATGGTGAAAAACGGTATTGACCAACCGTTGGTAAATTGTTCCGGCATTTTTCAATCCGAATGGCATAACACAATAGTGGTAAGTTCCTCTGTCTGTGATGAAGGAGGTGTGTTCCTAGTCAGCCGAGTGCAATAAAATTTGATTGTAGCCGGAGAAGGCGTCTATGAAACTGAGCCTCTAATGTCTGGCAGTGGCGTCGACAAGCAGATCTATGCGGAGAAGGGGATAACTATCTTTGGGGCAAGCTCGATTAAGGTCGGAGTAGTCGCCACAGAGTCGTCATTTACCATTATTTTTACGGACCAGGACCACATTTGATAGCCATCTGGGGTAGTCTACATTCTTGACAAATCGTGCTTCCAGGAGTTTGTCTACCTCAGAAGCAATAAGGGCATTACGTTCCAGGTGAAAGACACGCTGCTTCTGGCAGAAAGGTCGAAAGTGAGACTCGATGCTGAGACGATAAGTGATGAAGGAGGGATCGATACCCAGCATGTCGGAATGGGTTCAAGCAAATACATTATTGTGCTCGGTCAGGAGGGCTGTAAGGTCGGCCTTGGCTTGGGATGATAGTTGGCTGCCGATCTTGGCTGTTTTTGCTAGGTTGGCAGGGTCGATGGGGACTTCAACAAGTTCTTCCACTAGTTCCTCTCTGACTAACTCGTCTTCGTCTCTGACGTCAAGTCCTTCGATGATCATGGCCTCCTTCAGCTTGACCTCTTTGAGTGAAGCGACATAGCATTCTCTATCCACTGTCTGTTCTCCCCTCACGGTACCGACCCCGAGGTCGGTAAGAAATTTCACGGCCAGATGGTATGTGGATGTGACAGCTTAAAAAGCATTAAGGACTGTGCGGCCAATGATGATGTTATAAGCAGAGGGACAGTCGACGACAAGAAAAGTGAGTAACTTGGTGGTCTGTCATGGATACTCTCCGATGGTGATGGGAAGATCAATAGAGCCTATGGAGGTCACCCGATCTCCCGTGAAGCCGACTAGTGGGGTTTGGAGAGGGGAGAATCTTTCTTTCCCGACCTTAAGCTGGCGATAAGCGTTCAGGAAGATGATGTCTAAAGAGCTGTCGTTGTCGACAAACACTCTTCTGACTTTGTAATTGGATAGGAGAGCAGATATAACGAGGGGGTCGTTGTGAAGATAACGGATGCCTGTGTAATCGGCCTCCGTAAAGGTGATGGGCTCCATCCACTATTTGGGGTGTTTGAAGGGGCGATCTAATGTCGCAACTTCTTTGTCGGAGCCTTGTCTGATTTTTCTGAGTTCGGCTCGCTGGGCCGAACGGGATGGTCCTCCGCACGCAAGTCCGCCAGCAATGACTCTAATCTCTCCAACCGGGGGAGCAGGGTTACCTTGTGCTCGGGGTTGTAGCGGGGGCCGATCATTGCTTTGGTTAGGTTGTGCTGGTTGTCGAGGAGGGGTGTGTCCCCTTGGCCGTTGTTGGGGACCAACTGCCGTGAATCGACTGAGGCACCTCTGGCGTATCAAGCTCTCTACATGGTCTTTAAGGTTAACATATTCCTCTGTGTTGCGGCCGTGGTTCGGATGGAAATGACAGTATTTGGATTGGTCTCGTCGGTTGGAAGGAGACCGCGAGGGTTGTGGCCATTTCAAGTTGTAATCTCGTTGGATCTGGTTCAAGACTTGTTCCATGAGGGAATTGAGGGGTGTGTACCGTTCGAACCGACCGGGTGGTCGAGTAGGTGCCGATCGGTCGACTCAAGCAGTTCGGTCGGTATACTAAGGTGTTTACTGAGTGTATTGGGTGGTTCTGGTTCCAAATTCCTTTCTTTTCTCTCTTAGGGTTGGGCTTTTGGTTGTGGAATCTTGGCGGGCCGCCAGAGAATCTTCGGCGTTCATGTATTTTTGAGCTTTGGAAAGGAGGGTTGCATGGAGGTTGGAGGGTTGCATAAAAAGGGAGAAAGGAAGTCAGATGACCGTAAACCAGCCATGAAAGCTGTGAGAATGACCTTCTCGTCGTTTTTCGCCACCTGCAAGGCTTCGATGTTGAAACGGGTGACGAAGCTGCGTAGCGACTCCCCCTCCGTCTGACGGATGTTGAGGAGCTGGGTCGTCGGATGCCGTTAGCGCTGGGCACCAATGAAATGGCTAAGAAAGGAATCGCTTAGGTGCTGGAAAGTGGAGATGGAGTTCATCGGCAGCTGACTAAACCACAGTCGGGCCGACCCTTTAAGCGTTACGGGGAAAGCCCGACACATGATCTCATCAGGGAATGCATGGAGGACCATTAGGGTCCTGTAAGTCTCCAAATGGTCGACTGGGTCCGTTGTGTCGTAGAAAGAGTCGATCGATGGCATTTTGAACTTAGTAGGTAGAGGTTTGTCCCTGATGGAGGCGACAAACGGTGAGTTGGCTATTGTGGAGGGTTTATTCTGCATGTTCTGGACGACTCTTTGAAGCTGGAGTTTCATGGTTCGAAGTTCTACATCTCAGATAGGAACGTTGTCACCATCAGAATGCAATGTAGGCTAAACACTACTGGTCTCTCCTTCGGGATCAGGTACTTGGGCTGATGGATATAGACCCCGAGGTGGCCGGTTCATGTCTTGGGGAGGGGGTCGCAAACCCTCCAAGTTGGAGGGGTGGGCTCGTTGAAAGGGATGGCTCGGGGTTCGTTCTCAGTTATGTGGGATATCTTGTGGTGGTGGAGGAGGCACGAGGAGGTCTCACTGAAGCAAAACATTGATCAAGGCATGGTTTTATTCGGCTAGGCGGTTGATGCTATTGGTAAGTTCTGTGAAATACTAAGGTGAGTTGTTTGGGTTAGGAGGGTCAGCTTAGGGGTCGGCAACGTTGTGTTGAGAAGCCATGGATCTCGTTGTAATCATCCACCTTGGTGGGTGGTAGGGAGGGATTATCGGGAATGGGTCTCTGGCAACAATGAGCACAATTGTCACACGGAGTGAGAGGTTCCCACAAACGGCGCCAGCTGATGATACTACTTGTCCCAGAGAGACGGGTCTGGCTGATCCACGTCTCCCACACCGTTGTCCGATCGCTAGATCCACAGAGAAACCTGCACAAGAGTCCAACGGGGATCAGGAGTCCCCCAGCGAACCCTCTGACGAGTAAGTTAGAAAAGAGATATCAATGGAATATAGAGATAGGATGATGATAAAGAACTTAACCTTCTCTTTGTCTTCGAAACCTGTTTATATCATTTGTTCATCATTTCCTTGTCCACTCCGACCTGTCATGTTGGTCGAAAGTTTATGTTCTAGCCTACTTTGTTCATGGTGAGACTGTTCTGTTCCGACGTGAAGGGGTTGTCGCATTAAATGCTGCAGGGAACCTCATTAATGGCTGATGTGTGGTGTAATAATTCTGCAGAATTTTTGTCCGCTTATGTGACTGGTTCTTCTCTTGACAAGTGTTTAGATGTCATTGGTTCTTGGTGCAACGTTGGGTTCCAATAATGTTGGGTTTTAGTGTTTGAATCATGCATTGGGTTTTAAGTGGTTGGCCAAATACCCCTATGAGCCCACCTATGTCACTATTAAACCAACAATATTGTGATCTATATCACAAATCAAAAAAAATTATTAGATGTTATCATCGTTTCATTTAATATTTACTCATCTCCTTCTCTTGCATGTGTGTTTCATTTGAAAAAAAAAAAATTAGAGCACATAATTTCAATTATAAATCTGGATACAATTTTCTTAAATAATGTGAGACTCATTGAATATGTAGGTCTCATCTTATATCAAATTTTTTTTTATCCGTGATCGAATTTTAGATATGGTTGATGTTATTTTGTGTATTTTTATATAATTTTTGTGTGTGGTTATGACGTGCAAGGAATAGATTTTCTACATTGCATATTTAATGTTGGTCAAGTATTTCTTTATTTGGCAATTTTGACTATTACCTTGTTGGACATCATCACATTTGAGTTTTGACTAGGCAAACTTTTGCCACATTTGTCGTAGGAGTTTTTACAGTGTTACACGTAGCCCAGATTCAAAAGGACAGACTTATAAATTATTTTATTTATTTAATTTTTTTGAGAAACGACAGACTTTTAACTGTGGGAGGCAAAGACCTGTACATAATTTTGATCGAATAAATTATCAATAGATCATAATAGTTTGATTTAATTCTTATTAAGTTTTATTTTAAAAAAAAGTCTTGATAAAACTATTGTTAAAAATAATTTTTTCTTGATAATTTTTTATATATGTCGTTAAAAATTAACAATTAGTAACATTTTTTTGTCATAATTTTTATAAATTGTCTTTGAAACATATAATTAGTGACGTTTTTTCATGACAAATTTTTTTCATAAGACCTATTAGATAATAAATTTACTTATTAAGATTTACACGTAAATACCTCTTAAATTTAATAGTTAGAGGACATTTTTAGATATAAAATTTTCATAACATCAACCCTGAAAGTTTGCTTTATAAAGTAATATAAAAGATTATATAATTGTATTGAAGCTCTTTCATTACATATTTAAGGTTGTTAGTGGCGGCTCAAGAATTTTTATCTAATACGTCCACAAAAAAAAAAAAAAAATTCAACTCAATGTAAATTGTTTCTCTAATTTTATAAAATTTAAATAATAATTAGTAAAATTAAAACCCTAGTTCTATGATATCCATGCAATATCCATGATGAAGAAGAAAAAAATTCATGACTAAAAGTCACAAATTCACTGCAATTAATTAAGTGCATTTCTTTGACGATATGTTAATCTCAAGTACAGTTCTCAAATTTTCATGAGTATTTTTTTTTATTTTAATTTTTCATTTATTAATCAATATAAGATAAATTGTAAATATAATGAAAATTACATGAAAGCGGACATTTAGTGATGAAAGAAAGTTCAACCACTTAGACATATAAGAAAAAAAATATATCAAATAAGTACAATAACACACATAAGGAGCCATGTCATTAAAGGAGCCAAACTATCTATAAGATGGAGTAAAATTGTCTTGAGATTGGAAAATGTGTTAAGCAATTTTTGAAAAAATAGACAAGGCTATAATTAATTGCTTGCAGTAACAACTCTTTCTTTTTAAAAATATCATAAAATTTATATCTGATGAAAAAATTAATTTTCTTAAAAATTCATAACACCTTAGTTGCAAGGAAACTAACAACATTTAATTACTTAAAAAATCATAACAACTTAGTTACGAACAAGTTTTCTTCAAAAAAAAAAAAAAAAAAAAAAAAACAACAACAACAACATAAGATTTGCTTCTAAGCAAATATGTGGATTCAATTTAAATTTGATGTTTCCATAGTAAAAATTTTATGGTGTCGTTCTCAACAAGTTTCAAACTTTTCTTCAATTAATTTATTTTTATAGCTTTCAACTTAATAAAAGTCATAGGAGCATGAAAAAACTCTCGATTTAGAAAAATGCAAAAGAGTATGAGATTGAACTTATCATTTCATTCAAATTAGAGATTGAATTTTGTACAAATTTGTCTCTTGTCATTATTTGGATGTATTATTTGCCGTAAACAAGAAAAGAAAATTCTACATGGTTTGGGAAGTGGCTCATTGGACTTTTTTGGCTCAATGAGCCACAAAAGACAAAATAGGCTCATGAGCCACAACAGACAAAATATCACATCCAACCCCATAATCATTACACTCTTCTCTCAAAAAAAAGTCAAAAAAGCCAAAAAACCCTTCCCAAACCAAGCTTTTGAGCCCAGGCTCATACAACTTACCTAAATTAGAGATTGAATTTTGTACAAATTTGTCTCCTGTCATTATTTGGATGCATTATTTGCCGTAAACAAGAAAAGAAAATTCTACTAAGTTCAAATATAAACGTGATTTGGAAATGACAACTGAAATTCAAATATAAAACAGAAGAAAAAGATTGTATTTGGTAGAGTTTTCTAAATATAATTTGAGAATAGAATTGTATTTTGAGTTTTGGAATTATGATTTGAGTGTGAAAAATTTGTTTAGTGAATAAGTTTTTAAAAGAATTTTGCATTGAGTGGAGAATTTTTGATGTGACATATGATATTTGATACAAAAACTTATAACTCATAACCAAACAAACAACTTAAAATTCTATTAAAACTCATAAAAAAATTTTAAAAATTCAGAAAATATGTTTTATCGAATATATAAAAATTAATATAAAAAAAAAAAAAAAATTGCACTATTTCGATCAACCGGTCGGACGACCGATGGGACGACCGGTTAGTCCAAATTTTCACGCCTTCGATTGCGTTTTCAAAAGTAAGCGTCAAAGTAATTTTTAAAATTCGTAAACAAACGCCTTATTCAAATCAAACTCTTTCGGTCTTTCTAACGAATTTTCCATTGTGGAAAATTGGAAATCTAACAAAAAAAATTGATTTTTCCACATCAAAAAGGCCACAAAACAAAACAAAGACAAAATATGTTTGGAATAGTTTCATTGCTCTCATCCACAAGTTTGACATTTAAATTTTGAATTTTTCAATATTGAAGATGAAGAAATCAAAAGAATATGAGTTAGTTTGCTGACCAAGTTAAATTATGGAACTCAAAAATGACCACATAGCTGGTTAGACTCGTAGTTGGAATAGTTTTATTCCTATTTTGACATACAATAATTATAATAATGATTGATTGTAAAGTCAAACGTAATGGTCATGGGACATTTCCCAACACTTCAAAATTTATCTTGATTGTTTAATATCACAATAATGATAGAGAGTTTTAATTTTAAAATTTTAAAGAAAGTTTTAATGATGTGGTAAGAGAAAAAAAAATTTAAAAAAAATAAGGCACATACATCATATCACATATGGACCCCACTCCTTGTCACATCACTAGAGCTCTCTTTAGAGTTTCAAAATTAATGCTCTCAATCTTTATTCTTAAGATTATGGGGTTGTTTAGGAGGAGGATTGGGCTAAAATTGTTCATTAACAAATAAAATAAGCTAAAATAACTAATAAGACCAAATATTGCAGCCAATTCATAATCATTTTATTTTTTCTCTCACAACCATCATATAAAAAAAAAAAAATTCAACTAACTTTCGAAACACAACTATTTTAGCCAGGCTAAAATAGCCAAAAAACTAAGGCCTCGTTTGGGAACAGGCTAATTTAGTAACTTTTTGACTATTAAGCTAAAATATGAGCTAAAAAAAACTAGTATGTTTGGGATGACTTTTTGACTTTTTACAAAAAGATGTGCAAAAAGTAGAGAGAAAAGAAAATCTTTGACTTTTTTGTATGGGTTGTTGGCTTTTTGGTTTTTTTTAGTGACTTTTTGACTTTTTGGCTAAACGGGTCGCTTCCCAAACGAGGCCTAAATAACTAACTAAAATAGCCAACTTCCCAAACAAGGCTTATGTACACTGGGAAAGATAAATTATGGATGTGTGAGGACATAATTTTTGGGTTGTCCACGTGGGTGATCTACATTGCCGAGATAAGATACGATTATATCGAACTCTAAGATATTTAGATAGAAGATAAGAGTCTTAGTTGATATCAACTACTTGTTTGGGTAAGGTTAGACTCTTGAGCGAGTTGATCCTAATTTGAACATGAGAAGTTTTGGATAGGTGATATCCTTGTAAAAAATAGAGTTTCATGAAATATGACTTTTAGGGAAATAAGGCATTGATCACAACCCTGTGGGTTTAAGGTGTTCTGAGCTGATGTGTTACTTTGAGCAAATATATTTGAGAGATAAGTTGAATAATTTGATCGTCAGCTAACTTGATCGTCAGAGTACCCCGAGCGACCTTGTTGTCTTTCTGTGTGCAGGTTTTGGGCTTCTCTATTTCTGCACATGCTTTACGGCTTAATTCCTAGGATCTTCCTAGGATCTCGACGAAGAGATCCAATTTGATTGTGAGGTCAAAATTCAACATCCATAGATTACATTTATAGTTGAATGAAAACAACAATTTTTTTATTCTATTACCAAAGTTGAATGTTATCTAAGAGAAACCAACCCCCCCCCCCCCCCCTTCCAAAATCCAATTGTCCATAAACTCTGCTAGCCAAACAGAATTCAATCTCAAATACATCAACAAATTTTATTGTCAAGATAGCTGCCACTTTTATTCATTATTCGGGGTGTGTACCCACTCGCTGGATATAAATGTTTAACAATTTTTTCTTTCCTCCCCTTTTTCCTGAAAAAATGGTATGTATACTCTTATCTCTTATTATGTTTTCTTACTCAAATAATATACTACTTTGATGAGTTTTGACTTTAAATTATAAAATTATATCAAAATCTATCACATTATTTTGTACATATTTATATATATATATATATATTGTTTACATATCATTACACTCTCACTCTCTCTAACCCCCCCTAGTTGGGCTTTCAAGTGAGATGGGATTCAAAAAGAGAAAACAAAAGCCCATTTTTCAATTCGATTAGGATTTAAAGTCCGAGCCTTGTAAGAACTGCACAATCCGAGCCTGAAAGTCCAAGTACTGAATTGAGTTTGGGCCTTTTGGCCCATTTTGAAGACCAAGCTTCTCAAGCCTAAAATCTATACTATATATTAAGCAAAAGGGGATTTTTAATTCTAAGCCTTGTGGGAGCTCCAATTTCCTAATCTAAATTTTTGATTTTTTGATTTAAAAAAAAAAAAAACCTTAGCATTTATTAACTTTCTCAATTTCCAAATCTTACCCTTATAACAACACTTTAATACATTAACAACAAGCATAAAAAAAATTATTTGAAATCCAACACATGAATTCCTTGAAAAGTTCCAACACATTTGATTATTATCCCTCATAATAATACTTTAATGCATTAGGAACAAGTATAAAAAAAATTTCTTGAAAAGCCTAACACATATAACTATTATCAAAATATTAAACTTTAATATAATATAATAAAAAAAACAAGACATTTAATTCCTTGAAAAGTCCAACACATATGATTATTATCAAAATATTAAACTTTAATATAATATAAAAAAAGAAAAAAAGAAGACATTTTAAAAAAAAAAAGACATTTAAAAATCGCAATTCACGTATATAGATAATTGTAAATATATTAAGAAAAATGGGGTTTCTAAACCCCAAGCCTTGTGGAGCTCCAATCTCTCAATCTTAATTTTCTAAATTTTTGATTTAAAAAAAAAAAAAAACCTCAGCATTTATTGCTTTGGTCAAAATCCCCTGATCAGTATTTATTAACTTCTTTTAATTCACATGCCTACATTTATTGATTTGGTCAAAATCCCTGATTAGCATTTAAAATCTCCTCATACAAATACTTGTAAACTAGCTTATCACCCGTGCTATGCACGAGATAATTATAGATATTTATATTTGTTTTAAATTTTTTTTAATATATAAATTATGTTTTTTAAGATTTTTTTCTTATAACTAACCATAGTGTAAAGGATACTGCAGTAACTATACACGAATTATATCTATAATTATTTGTATAAGGGGATTTTAAATGCTGATTAGGGGATTTTGACCAAATCAATAATTGCAGGCATGTGGAAAGATAAAGGATACTGCAGTAACTATACACGAATTGTATCTATAATTATTTGCATAAGGAGATTTTAAATGCTAATCAGGGGATTTTGACCAAATCAATAATTGCAGGCATGTGGAAAGATATGTGGATTGAAAAAAGTTAATAAATGCTAATCAGGGAATTTTGACCAAATCAATAAATGCTGAGTTTTTTTTTTTTTAAATAAAAAATTCACATTGGGATATTGAAGCTTCCATGGGCCTTGGGGGTTAAAAACCCTCTTTTCCTTAATATATAGTATAGATATAGATAGATAGATAGATATATCTTTTTTTTTTTTTTTTTTTATTTTTTCGGGTATTTTTTTTTTCAATTTATTTAAGATGGAGTTGTGGGTATTTTTTTTAAAATTTAATTTATCTGTGGTTTCCATTTGTTTTTAATTATTATTATTTAGGTAAGTTATGATGTGAGTTAGATATGTGGTAGACATGTGAGTTTTATTGATTTAAAGTTTATCGGCAGTGCTACGTAGCTCGAAATCTTTGGCTCGACACCAAAACGACGTCGTTTTGGTGTCGTTTTTTTTTTTTTCCTATGTTTTTGTCCAATCAGAAACGAAGAGAGGAGAAGAAGAAGAGGGGAGAGAAGAAGAAGGAAAGGGAGAGGGAGAAGGGAGAACTGGATAGAAGGGGGCATCAACTAGTGGCGAAGGAGCGGACGGAGGCGGGTGGTGCTGCGACGAGCTGTGATCGGCGAGGCGGTGGTGCTGCGACTGCGACGATCGGCGAGGAGGTGGTTGCGACGATGGCGGCGGTGGTGCTGCCTCCTCCTCTTTCTCTTCTCCTCTCTTCTTCCTCTCTTCTCTCCCTCTTTCTCCTCTCATCTTCTCTCTGTTTGTGCAGAGCTCCTTTGCTTGAAAAGGAAAAAAAAAATTTGAGCCGTTTCGAGCCTCTCAGTTTCAAGTTCTGAGTCATTTTCCAAAGTTTATTTAGATAAACTTTAAAGATTTTTTTTTAGTTTTTTAGTTTTTTTTGTTATGTTATAATATAATATATAAAATATAGGTAGATATCTACAACTTTAATATAAAATATTATCTGATTTTTTGGGGAAGAGAAAATGAATGCAAGTTTTAATATTTTTTTTTGAAAATTTATGAGAGAGATTAGGAGGGAGAGATTATGAAATATTTTTGTTATTAAATAAATAAATCAGTCAATAGTTTTTTTAATCTATTTTGTAAATTAAAAATCAATAATTTTGGAAAATTGATTAATTTGTCCCATTAAGTAATTTAAAATTTTGATAGATATACATAAAAAAAAATACATAATTATATTATTAAATCACAATTCAAATTTAGATGTTATATCTTTTTGAGATCTATAGCTAAATTCTTATCTTTTTTATTTTTTATTTTTGTGTGTAACCATAGTTTATGGGAGAAATTGAAAAGAATGTTGTAATAATTATGAGAGAAGTCAAAAGGGATTGTGGGTTGGGAAAAGTCAATAAATGCTGAGGTTGGGTTGGGAGAAGTCAATAAATGCTGAGGTTTTTTTTTTTTTTAAATCAAAAAATTAGAAAATTATGATTAGGAGATTGGAGCTCCCACAGGCCTTGGGGTTAAAAACTCCAATTTAAAATTTTGATAGATATACATAAAAAAAAAAATACATAATTATATTATTAATCATAATTCAAATTTAGATGTTATATCTTTTTGAGATCTATAACTAAATTCTTATCTTTTTTATTTTTTATTTTTGTGTGTAACCATAGTTTATGGGAGAAATTGAAAAGAATGTTGCAATAATTATGAGAGAAGTAAAAATTATTAAATCACAATTCAAATTTAGATGTTATATCTTTTTGAGATCTATAGCTAAATTCTTTTTTTTTTTTTTAATTTTTGTGTGTAACCATAGTGTATGGGAGAAATTGAAAAGGTGTTGCAATAATTATGAGAGAAGTCAAAAGGAATTGTGGGTTGGGAAATATCAATAAATGCTGAGGTTTTTTTTTAAAAAATCAAAAAATTAGAAAATTAGGATTAGAAGATTGGAACTCCTATCTGATTTTTTGGGGAAGAGAAAATGAATGCAAGTTTTAATATTTTTTTTTGAAAATTTGTGAGAGAGATTAGGAGAGAGAGATTATAAAATATTTTTGTTATTAAATAAATAAATCAGTCAATAGTTTTTTTTAATCTATTTTGTAAATTAAAAATCAATAATTTTGGAAAATTGATTAATTTTCCCATTAAGTGATTTAAAATTTTGATAGATATACATAAAAAAAAAATACATAATTGTATTTTTAAATCATAATTCAAATTTAGATGTTATATCTTTTTAAGATTTATACTAAATTCTTATCTTTTTTATTTTTTATTTTTGTGTGTAACCATAGTTTATGGGAGAAATTGAAAAGGATGTTGTAATAATTATAGAGAAGTCAAAAGGGATTGTGGGTTGGAAAAAGTCAATAAATGCTGAGGTTGGGTTGGGAGAAGTCAATTAATGCTGAGGTTTTTTTTTTTTTAAATCAAAAAATTAGAAAATTAGGATTAGGAGATTGGAGCTCCCACAGGCCTTTGGGTTAAAAACCCCAATTTAAAATTTTGATAGATATACGTAAAAAAAAAATACATAATTATATTATTAATCATAATTCAAATTTAGATGTTATTTCTTTTTGAGATCTATAACTAAATTCTTATCTTTTTTATTTTTAATTTTTTGTGTGTAACTATAGTTTATGGAAAATTGAAAAGAATGTTGCAATAACTATAAGAGAAGTCAAAAGGGATTGTCGGCACTATTTTGTGCCGGTCGGCACATTATTGTGCCGGTGGAGAAGTTTAGGCAGCCGGTGGCAGCCGGTGACCTCCCTACCCAGCCGGTGGTGTTCCCAAGGCATTGTTTAGGCTAGATGAGGGGTTTTGGGTCTTCATAGCTCAAGAAAGTGCAAGAAAGTGCATCCCCGACGCTCAACCGGCCTCCGTTTTGACCTCGGACCGTGTCTTCTGTGCGTGGCACTCAAATTCAAGCAAAGATTGTATCCTTTTGTATCCTTTTGTCTTCTACAAGATTCGAAAGTTGCCCCGCGTGCGTCGCATGCATCCATCGCATTGTCCGGGGCGTCGCGTCGTGCCGTTTCGCGCGTCCTCGGGACTTGCACTGTTTTGCACTTCTTGAGGTACGCGTGCCTCATTTGCATTTCATTGCACCTCGAGGCACGTATGCCTCGTTTTGCACTTCATTTTCCATCAAATGAGGTACGCGTGCCTCATTTTGCATTTCATTGCACCTCGAGGCACGTATGCCTCGTTTTGCACTTCATTTTCCATCAAATGAGGTACGCGTGCCTCATGAGCATCTCATCTTATGAGCAGGGTC